>PVHX01003984.1:0-44419 GCA_004024805.1 Geosciurus inauris
GAGCCACTATGCAAAGTACTAGAAGACAGAGAAGTGCCATTGGTTTCCTTGACCATAAACTCCTGAAATATTTGCTTCCTAGAACTCCTTTGAATATCATTAAGCTATCCAGGAATACAACTTGTTCTGGTTGTTGAAATTTCCTTCCTGTGACTTTTGACCTATAGTCTTAGTTGGATCTTTTATAGAAAAGCACTGAAGATGCCTCCTTCTTTGTCTGCATGACATGTCCCTAATCACAGAAGACCCTCAGGAAATTTGGGACTTCAAATTTGCACACATACATAGAAATAAATAGGGAAAACAAATGTCATACCAAGTATAGATTCCAGGGGTCTGTTATGTGCACTTGGCAGTCATTTGAATAGAATCAGACACACAAAACTCCTCAGTACATGTCTCTTAAATTAATACCAGAGCTTAATTAAAACTACCTAGACTATGGATCACTGGGCTCTATCCTGCATAGATGGAATTGACCTGGTAAATACATGGATTCTGCAGGTTTTCTCTCCTATGGACAAACAAACATAATCATAGCCCCATTAAACTTCATGATTCCCTAATCTCTTACTCTTTTGATTGATTCTGTTCAGATGCTCTAAACTGTTAATGTACAGTTCTTTTCATTTAGTAGATTCTCACCTGTGCCAGGCACTGCAGGAAGCCTGGCCAGTACTAACTAAGGATCTGTGGACTGGAGGAGTTTCCAGTCTAGTACTCTTGAGGTGCTCAGACCAGTGCAGCACTCTTTCTTGTGTTCTGGCTGCTTGACCTGTGTGTGTGGCCTCAGACCATGCTTGCTTGTGTTTTGCTTTATGTTGCATCTAACAGTCCATAATACAGAAAGGCAAAATGTCCTCACTTTTATTGTTGTCTTGACTGTATTTCCTTTCTGGACCAAGTACCAGTGCATCCTATGCCACTAGATTCATAAGGAGTGAGGCAGCAATTACAGGATGGTTTGCAGCAAGATATCCTTGCTGAGGGTTAAGGAAAGCTGTGCATTTAGATGGGACATGTCTCCTTTTGACAATTTCTTGTTTTCTGAACACAGTCCTGGAGCTTGGAAGCTATAGGCTAGCCTGGAAGGAGCATGCTCCAAGGCTATCATCCATCTGACCTGGCTAGGGAGCAAGTCCAATGGGCATGTTTACTCAGAGGCCTCACTGTTAGCGAGGGTGATTTGTGATTGGAAACTACTTCAGAATGATGCTAAGCAGGTACTGATAAGCCCCTTGAGAGATGAGATCTCACTCTCTGACCTATCGTGAAGCAAATCTCCTGCTTACTTTAAAAAACATAAGTTTTAACTTTCTTTATAATTTGAAATTTTGAAGAAAATGCTAGCAATTTTTGAAAAATTAAACCTATTAATAAAATATTGAAGAAATCCTCGGGAAATACAACTGAACCATTATAATTTGAGCAATAAGCTGCCTAAATAATTTTAATGCTATTTAAAGTGCTTAATGACTAACCAATGAATTTTACTTTGCTTCTTGTGCATGAATATATTTCATATTTTAAATATTCTGAAAACAATTTCTTTAATTGATCAATCTTATTACTAAATGCAAAACATATCTTCTAATTGAAAGACATCAAACACAAATTGTTTAATTACCAAAGTGGCCTCAAGCAAATTCTCAGTGCCAAAATTTATTAATCTAAATGATATAAGCAAACACTGGACATAGGTAAAACATTATTTTCTTGGAGAAGTCCTAAAACCAAGAGATACAGCAACTCAAAGTATCATTTCTTTCTCCTGTCTTAGCATGTGTTTCAATTTGGAGTGAGTTTTGACAATGTATGCAGAAGCACTACTCATAAAGGGAAGCTATTATTGTTTTGTAGTTTTTCCCTTCTCTCTTGTTTGTTGGTTCTTTTTAGTTATACATAACATTATGATTCATTTTGACATAATTGTGAAAGCATGAAATATAATTTGCTCTAATTTAGTCTCCAGCACTTCCTCCTTCCCTCCGCTCCTCCCTCCTCCTCTTCCCTTCCCTCTACTCTATTGACCTTTCTGTTATATATTTATAGTTCTTTTTTTTAAAATTAGTGTCTTGTGGATATACATAATGTGACACTGTGGTATATTTATATATTACATAGTAAAGTTAGGTCAAATTCATTTCACTATTTCCCCCTTATCCTGTCTGTGCCTGTCCTCTCTCCCTCTCAATCCTCTTCCTCTACTCCACTGATCCTTCTGGTATTTGATGGAATCCTCCTCTCCCTCCCCACCCCCTTATTTTGGACTAGCTTCTACATATCAGAGAAACCATTTGACCTTTGACTTTCTGGGTCTGGCTTATCTCACTTAGCATGATAATCTCCATTTACTGGCCAATGCCATAATTTCATTCTTCTTTATGGCTGAATAATACTCCACAGTGTATATATATATCACATTTTCTTTGTCCATTCATCTGTTTGTAATGGTTCATTTGAATTGTCAACTTGATTGGATTAAGAGATGCCAGTGATTAAGAGGTTTATGGGTGAGTTGGTGAGGGTGTCTCTAGAAATGATGGGCACATGGGATAGCCAACTGAAATGGAGATCCTCCCTAAGCATGGGCAGCACCATCAAGTAGGATAATAGCTTGGATGGAATAAAAGTTGGAAGAACAAGGAAGCAGCAGCAGATGCAAGTTCAATTCTTCTGGAATGGTTTCTTGATTCCTACTGTGATCCTCTGAGGATATCAGACTCTCTCTTCTTCACTCTTCCAAAGTGAACTCTGTCAGTGATTCTCCAGAAGCCTTCAGTCTTGGACTAGGGTAGCACTGTTGATCCCTCTTGTTTTGGGGCTTTAGCCTCTTGGACTATGCAGCTACTAGTTCTTCCAGCTCTCCAGCCTGCAGATGGCCACTGAGGACTATCCAGCTTCTGGTCATATAAGCCAACCTAATAAGTTCCCTTTTTATAATTATACTTCCTATTGATTCTGTTCCTCTAGAGAACCCTGACTAATACATGCCGAAGGGCACCTACCTAGGTTGGTTCCTTAGCTTGGCTATTAAGAATTGTGCCGCTATAAACCTTGATGTGACTGCATCCTTGATGTATACAGGTCTTAGGTCTTTTGGGTACATACTGAGGAGTGGGTTAGCTGGGTCATATAGTGGTTCTATTCCTAAGTATTCTTCTCTTTCTTTTGGTACCAAGGATTGAACCCAGAGGTGCTTAACCACTGAGCAACATCACCAGACCTTTTATTTTTATTTTGAGATAGTATATCACTAAGTTGCTAAGGCTGGCCTAGAACTTGAAATCCTCCTTCCTTAGCCTCCCCAGTAACTGGTATTATAGGTATGTACCACTGTGCCTGGTCCATTCCTGGTTTTTAGAGGAATCTTCTACTTCCTTCCAGAGTGATTGCTCTAATTTGCAGTCCAACCAACAATGTATGAGTGTGCTTTTTTCCCCACATCCTTGCCAACACTTATTATTATTTGTAATCTTGATAATTGCCATTCTGACCTCAGTGAGATAAAATCTCAACATAGTTTTGATTTGCATTTCCTCCATTGCTAGAGATGTTGAACATTTTTTTTCATGTTTGTGGGCCATTTGGTTTTTTTCTTTTGAGAAGTGTCTGTTTATTTTGCCCATTTCTTAATTGAGCTATTTATATTTTGGTGTTAAGTTTTTTGAGTTCTTTATATATTCTGGATATTAATGTCCTATCTGGGTAAAATGAAACTCGACCCCTGTCTCACCCTACATAAGAGTCCATTGAAAGTGGATCAAAGACCTAGGAATTAGACCAGAAACTGCAACTGCTGGAAGAAAATATAGGCCCAACATTCCAACATGTTGGCACAACTTCTTAACAAGACTCCTATAGTACAAGATATAAACCCCAAAATCAATAAGTGGATGGCATCAAATTACAAAACTTCTGCACAGCAAAGAAAACAATTAAGAACGTGAAGAGAAGAGAGAGCCTACAGAATGGGAGAACAGCTTTGCCACAGGCTCCTGCTTGTTTTGGGGCACCACTGAAAGGGGCCTTCTCCTCTATTGTACTCTCTCCTCTACTTGGATGTTTCCAGGTGATTTTTGTTTTTCTACCAACATGAAATATTCAATTAAAGGAAAAAGGGGGAACGCTTTGAAGAGAGCACAGGTTCTTTTCATTTAGATTTTCATTTTGGGTTCTCTGCTAGATAATTTCCTCATCTTTTACCTAGGGATTTGGGGAGGCTCTTTTAAAACAATATTAAAAATAATTCTGTAAGAGCATTCAAGAATGACTCTAAGCAATAACTTGAATATATTGACAAGTAAAGGAAGGACAACAAGGATTTTAGATTGGTTTAATATTGACCTGAACGTTCACTAAGCAACTGATGATGAATAAGTGGTGCTTGGTGAACATATGCCTATTTTCCTATATGTTAGTCTGGGTCAAATCCAATAGGAGGACCATCCTGAGGAAGGGATACCAGGGCTATGTTAAGGTGGGAGGGATTTTTATAAGAATGGCTAGAGGCTGCTCAGCTGGGAGACAATTCCTACTGTATTTGGGAGGGGGAAATGCCAGGCCTGTGCAGCAGAGGAAAGGCCATAAAGGGAGAAGCAGCAGCATGGACAGAAGCTGGGCATCTGGTAGTTGGTCAGAAAGCAATGAGCAAAGTCATTGTAGGTGTGCAGAGGTGGCGCTGCAAAGAGCGAGAAGTACCCAAATCCCACTTTCAATGGCTGCCTTCCTGCTTCTTCACATGCCAAGTTTACTCCATCTGTCTCTTCTCTCATATTGTCCTTTTAAAATGGTCTTGCCAGGTCTCTTCCACCTGACTAGTTCAAGGTCTATTTTCACTGCAAGGCTTTCGTTATATTTCCATAGCTCTCAGGTCTCTGTAGTCACTCCGAGAAGCCTGCATCTTAAATGGCAGGACAGATGCCATCCTATTTTCTCTATGTGTACGTGTGTATGGTGCTGGGGACTGAACACAGAGGCATTCCACTGCTGAGCTCCATCCACAGCCCTTTATATTTTTTATTTTGATACAAGATCTCACTAAGTTGCCTAGGGTCTCACTATGTTGCTGAAGCTGGCCTTAAACTTGTGATCCTCCTGCCTCAGCCTCCCATGTAGCTGGGGTTGCAGGCATGCACCACCCTGCTCAGTACAATCCCATTTTCTAATAGTTCACATCGCTTCATGTAGGAGCTGACCTCAGCATATGCTTCTTTTGACAAAGACAATGTTTTGTGCACTAATTATCTCATGTGAATATTACTTGTCTCTTCCAATTAAATACCTTTGAGGGAAGCAGCTGTGCAATACAATTAATTTTATCCCAAAATATGTAGCAAAGTGCTAGGTAATCATAGTAGCCAACATTTATTGAACAGTTGCCATGTGTTCAGCATTGTCCTAAGCACTTTGCAGGCATTAACTCATTTAATTGTCACAATAGTCCTATGACGTAGCTGTTAGTATCATTCCCATTTTACAAATGAGGAAACTGAGACCAAGAGGTTCAGTAAATTGCTTGAGATCACCTGGCTGGGAAGTGAGAGAGGTAGAATTCAAATGCTACACAGCTGTTCACACCACTGACTACTTTTATTGTCATGGTCAGTGCTAGGTAATCTTCAAGTGCTTTAATATTTGCTAATGGGTTCATTTTTGTCTTAAAGAAAAAAAATGAACTCTAAAATAAAGCATCCTTTGTACCAAAAGGGAGCTCATGCTTAGCAGCGAGTATTTCTAATTTCCTGTTACTTGGATTTGATCTGAAAATTGAATAGAAAAATTTTATCCTTCTTAGGCTGCCCTTGGGCTTTTATAAAAAAACGACAGGAAGCACAGAGTCTGATCAGTGCTTCCAACTGGGTTCCTCCTCATCTGAAGGTGAAGTGGAAACTGGGCAAGTGTCCAAATACTTTACCAAACCAGCCAATGCTACTGGAAGCTCCCTAGAAACCATTTAGGGACTCACAAAGCCCAAAGAACACAGGGAAACCTGGGCTGCTCATTAAAAGAGGAAACAGGAAACAAGTATCAAAGAGCAAGCTCTTTGGACGATGTGTTCATGTTACATATATGAATCATCACTGAATAGAAGGGACAAAGACTGTCCTTTGCTTTCAGGCCTGTTATGTCTATACTGCATCCTAAGTGGTAATGTGGTGTCTGTTAAGGCTGCCTTTGAAAAGCTCTCCAGGTCTCCTCAGAGATGCAAGCCAGCAACAGAATTGATGGAGAGTGTAATGAGGAAGTCTCTTGTGGAACAGGAGGATGATCCTCCCCGCCATCATCTATTTGTATGTTTGTAAATGAGTAATGAGGTCAATTTGGGACAGGCAGGTTTTGTGCCACAATTTGGACAGATGTTCAGAGCCTCTGGAAAGCACAGCTGCCTGGTCCAAGTGGTGGCTCTCGCCAAAAGTACTAAGTGTTCAAAGGCAATGTGTCACTAGGAATGCTCAGAGGAGCTCACTGATCATCAGGGCCTCCACATGTATTGATTCTTTCCAACCATGTTCACACTTGTAGAGCCTGTATCTTTCCAAACTACAAACACACAAAATCAAAAGATATTTTATAGTTTACAAATATTTGATTAACATAGTCATCAATCTTTTCTTATTCATATCCAGAAAGGTTACCTTGGTATTTTCTTAAGTTCATTGCAATTCAACTTTGAGCCAGTCACTTGTAAGGTGTCTGAGCTTTGCTGTAAATGACGATATGACTTTGTTTTGATAACAGCCACAGAGCTGTGACATGGACTAGGATGATTTTTTTGTGGGGAGGGTATATATAGCCTACATGATATTGAACATGAAATGGCTGACCATAAAATTCTTGAGCCACTATATTGGAGATATGTAATGTAGCTACAAGGGACACTTCATGACATGAATATTTCTGCCCAGAAGTTCATGGCAATGATTACCTTTTTGGTAGCAACAATCATATTTCAGTGTTTTGCTCTTAAAATGATGTTGGAATGGACATTTTCTGCATGGTTCTTTGTGTAAATTTGTTGTTTTGTTGATACCTAGAGTAGATTTGTGTTGTAAAGCACACACATTTCCAATCTTAGTATTTATTTTCAAATTTCCTCTGGAAACAGTATCAATTTATATTATTTACCTACATCTTTGCTAACATTTTGTATTGTTAGGCCCTTTAATATTTGCCAAACTGATTGGTATGATATGGTATCTAATTGTCTTGCTTAGCATTGCTCTGATTACTAGTAGTCCTGAGCATTACTTTGTTTATTTTTTATTTGAGGTTTCTCATCTCTGGAATGTGTTATTTTCTTGGCCATTTTTCCATTGTGTAGCTTGCATGACAGTTACTTGAAACAAGCATTATAGTACCAAGACAATCAATCTGTTAACTGAGACAGCTACTAATTGACTAATGAGAGGGCAGCATATACAGTGTGTATATGATGGACAGATGGTTATTCTTGTCCTAGGCAGGATGAATTTGTTGGCAAGAAATTTCATTGCATTACTAAGAATAGTTTACCAAAGATGGTAGCTTGTCTTAGTCTTATGATTTCTAGAATTATTTATAGATTATTTATAGATTTGTATATGTGTGCATAGACTGTAAATAGCATCTCCTAGTCTGGTGTTTGTTTTCTTCATCTTCACTGGCTCTATTTTTCAAACAGAATTAACAAAAATTTTAGCTACATTTATCCATATAGTGCATTTTGTGTCTTGTTTATATAATCTTTCCTTATCCCAGATCATAATGGTATTCTTATATGTCTTCTTCTGGAAGACAAAGTTTTGTTTCTCATATTTAAGTCTTCAGCCCACCTGGAATTCATTTACATGTGGTGTGAGAAAAGGGATCCAATTTTACCCTTTTCCATTATAGATGGCCAGTTGTGCCCATCCCCCTGTATTTTTAGTAGTCCATTTGCTATGCCATGATTTTTAATGTTGTGTCTGTTGTATGTTAATTTTCCATGTTTGATAGCTCTACTTCTGTGCTCTTTGTCCCATTGGTCTACTGCCTGTCTTTATGCCAAGAGATGCATTGTCTTAATACACCTTTATAAAGCATCTTGGTATCTAATAGGGCAATCAGTACCCTCAATCACACTTATTCTCTTTTTTCCAAAATTATATAGGCTACTTTGTGCATTTACTATTACACATGAACTTTAAACTGGCTGTAATGTTCTAAAAATATCCCTGGGATTATGATGGGTTACTTTTGCATTTATAGATTAATTTGATAGCAAACAACTTAATATGATATTCATTTTCCTAATAAGTGAACATAATAAAACTTTCTATTGATTCATGCCATCTTTTATGTACTTCATTAATGTTTTGCATTTGTCTCCAGAACAAACATACACATTATGATTTTAATATTAATTACTTTAGAGATTTATTGATATTGTGAATGAAATTTTTATTTCCATTTCATTTTGAAATGGTTTATTCTTGATATATATAGTTACTGATTTTGGTATAGTAAAATGATTACCATGCTGATATTTCTTATTAATCATGGATGTTTTTATAAATTTTGATGGACTTTCTATATAAATAATAATTATAATTGAAGAGATTTCTTTCTCTCCAATTCTTTTGGGGGTGAGTACTGGAGACTGAACTCAGGGGCACTCAACCACGCCACATCCCCAGCCCTATTTTGTGTTTTATGTGGAGACAGGGTCTCACTGAGTTTCTTAGCGCTTTGCCATTGCTGAGGCTGGCTTTGAACTCGCAATTCTCCTGTCTCAGCCTCCCTAAGTGCTGGGATTACAGGCTTGTGCCACCGTGCCTGGCTCTTTCTCTCCAATTCTTGTGCTTTTTTTTTTTTTTTTAAACAATGCAATGGGTAGAATATTAGAAGTATTATTAGTGGGCATTCTTGTTGTTTCTCAATTTAATGAAATTGCTCCTAATTTTTTTCCTCAGGTATACTGCATGATGTAGGTTTTGAATAGATATTATCAGAATAGGAAAGTTTTCTCCCAAATTTAGTGTGCTAAGTGGCTATTTCCTGGACAAATATTGAATTTTATGAAATGATTTTTCTAAAGCTATTAAAATAGGCACATGTTTTTCTTTTTAATTTGTCAACCAAACACTCACATGGATCAATTTTTTATGTTTACTTAATCTTCAGTTTCTGGGATTCAGCAAGCTCAGATGGCATATTTTTAAAAATACTACTAAATTAGATATACTAATATGTTGTACAAGATTTCTATGTCTATATTCATAACTGAGATGGGTCTATAAATTAATTTTCATCCATTTCAAGGCTATAATAACCTTGTAGAATAAGTTTCAAAATTTCCCTAATTTTTTTTCTTATCTTTATTTTAGATTTTTTTTTAAATGAAAATTACACATGCACACGTTTTAAAGAATAAAATAGTTCCTTTTAGGTTTTCTACCAAAACCAAAACACAAACAAACTAAAAAGCCAAACAAAAAAAGAACTTTATTCATCCCCAACACTGACTTTGCTACAATTTTTCTCTCCCCAAGGGCAAAAACTTTTAGCTAATTATTTTGACATTGCCTTCAAGATAACTGGAAGTTGTACCTGCATTGCCCTTGATTTTGAAGGTCTAGTGATGTGCTGACTTCCCACCATAAAGACAAGACTTTATCTTTCTTTCTTTGCCTTGCTCCTACACGCAGATATATCCTTCCTGTCTCCTCACCCTCCTGTAGAGTCTTATAATGTTGTTTAGTTCTGACCACATCGAGGTTTCATTATGAGGACTGTGTAAGTCCTACTCAAAATTGAGACAGTTTTCCTTCCTGTACTTTGTTCTTCTTAAATAATGATGGTGCTTCTATTTCTCTTGTGTCATTTCTCAGTTTCTATGTCTTATCACTAATTCAATCCTGAACTAAACTCTTCAATTATCTCAAAAATCTCCTTTTGGGACAATTAGATGCAATGGTTGTTCTCACAATTTTATGTGCTGAAAAAGCCTCCACAGGAGGCTCCTGATCTGCTGCAGAGCAGACTGGCTGCTCTCTCTCTGGTGGGGGCCTGCCATTCTGAGTTTCCCTTTCCCATTATGTTGGGGACTTCCCTTGCTCCTTTCCTGTGTTGCATTTTTATCCATTCTGTGTTTTACACTTCCTTGGAGTAAGTAGATGCTTTTGAGATATGGCGTGACTGAGGATGTCTGTTATACTTTTCCTTGAGCGCTAATTTGGTTTATTTAAAAATTCTAGTTTGGAAACAATATTCCTTCCGAAATCTTAAAGAAGCTACTGTTCAATTGCCTTACCCTTGACTATGTTGAACCTGAGAAGTCTGAGACCATTCTGAAGCCTAATCTTTCCTATGTGACCTGTTTTTTTCCTCCTAAAAGTTTTTCTCTTAGTAAGTTGGCTTCTCACAGTGATATATTATGAGGATATTTTTATCCATTTTCCTGGGTTCTTGATAAGTACTTTCAAAATGGAAACAGATTTTTCATCTTTGGAAACAAAATTTTGAATTATATTATTGATGACTTCTTTTGATGCATTTTTATTATTTTTTTATTCTAAAATTTCATATGTCTGACATCATGGGCAGCCTAATTTTATTTTTTTCTATATTTCTTTCTTTACTTATCTATGAGAACGTCTATAAATTGTTTTATTTCTTCTATTTAATTTTAATTCTCAAGAGGTAATTATGATGCTTGTTGTCTTTTGATCTTTTCACTGTTCTTGTTTCATGGTTGGAGTGTCTTCTAATCTCTCTTTCAACTCAGATGAAAATATTTTGAATTTTTCTTCTCCCTTCTTAATCTCTATATCCTATAAATTGCTTATTTTTCCTTATTTTGGCCTTTAACAGTCATTTTAAAGGCTTTCCCTTGATGCCTTTTGTCTTAGTTGTCACCTTGCTTTTATATTTAGATCTTTCCTCTTGGACACTTCAGAGTCTCAAGAACAGACCTTTTTATATCATGTGCATCTTCCTGCCCAGACATTGTTTGAGAAAAAGGCTGGGCCAGGGCTGGGGGTCCTAAACCTTTCAGCATTGGACACATCCGTGTTTTCTTAGTTTATTGCTTCAGCATAGTACCCCATAGTACTTCCATTCTATTGACTGCCTCCAAATCATGAATTGTTTTACACTCTCAAGTCTTTTAACAGGGTGAAGGAAGGAACTTGCTGGGCTGCCAGGAGTAGGGAAGGACCCCAGAGAGGTAAATGCTCCTTAGATTTTAGTCTCTTTAGTCTAGCTTCTGAGCTGGTGTGGACTTCAAGGATTCTGTGAACTCAGATGGATTCCTGGCAGGTTATTTCGCAAATTTCGGATCCATTTTCTTAGGTGCTAAGTTCTTTATACCTAGTCCAAATGTTTTCCAGCTTCCAGAATTCCACTGTTCTCTAATTATCCCTGCATTTGTCTCCAAGTTATTTCTCATATTAATCCCACTGTATTGTAACAATTTTCTTCTTAGATATCTCTTGTATTTTACTATATTCAGGTATTAATAGAGTTTTTAAAAGTCATTTTCAAAGTATTTTGTATGAGCTATGGTAGTTTTTCTTCCAGCTTGATTATAAAGACCTGTAAAGTATTTTTTACTTTGGTCACTTTCCCTAGAATATCTAATACATTTCATATTTCTAGGACATCATGCCTATGGGTAACTGTTAAGTCATCTTTAAGTGACACATGCAGTGTATCACCATACGCTGCTGTCCATGTGTAAACACAATATTTGTGTAGCCTTGCCCTTTTTTAAAAAAAAATTGTATTAGTTGTCGATAGACCTTTTATTTTATTTATTTGTATGCGGTGCTGAGAATTGAACCCAGTGCCTCATACATGCTAGTCAAGCACTCCACCACTGAGCCACACCCCTAGCCCCAGCCTTGTCCTTTTTTGAATTACTAATATGTTATAACCTTCAGCCAACTGGAGATTTATTGAGTAATGATGGTGATGTTGAGATGGAGAAAGAACGTTAAAGTAGTATTGTCTTAAATACATCCTAGGTAACTGTAATGCCGTGATGTGTATGATTAGGTATTTTTGGTCAAATGAATGTAGGATTCTTGGTCAAATTAATGTGGCAAATACTGAGTTAGGCAATTTAAAGAGGCATACTTAACACAGGACTTCTTAGAGCCTCTTACATGTTTTCATGCATGGGATAGCATTTTCCAAATATTTTGTTCATAGAATAGTTTTTGTTCATGGAGCACATATTTAAGTCTCTTATGACTCACTTTATATGTAATGAACTTTGGAATAAGTGTTCTAAGGTTTATTCAGGATTGTTGGGTTTTGGGTTTTATTGGTTGTTGTTTTCTATATTTTTAAAAATCTCATCAGTCCCCAAGTTAGGACAACTGTGAAATAGTAATATCTACTAGGAATATTTATTAATCAACAAGAGAAGAGGAAGAAAGGACCAGTTCCTGTCTTATACCAACATGTTTTTTGACTGATACAGAACTCTGAATAAAATCACTGAGAATTAAGTACTGCTTGTCCAGTTCTCAATGGGGACCAGGAGGATGTAGGGACACTGGTGTCAGGGAGAATTTAGTGGGCCAGCTATTATGGGGAGGGTCCAAAAGGCCAAGTCCAAGAGATGAATGTGTGGGGAGGGGATAGACTGGGGTCTTAAGCTTCTTCTCCAAGGGGTTTCTATCATCATTCCTGAGAGACAAGATGTTAGGAGCCAAGAAGACCTGAGCTAGGAGCAGCTAGAAAGAGTCTGGACAAGATGAGGATGTTCAGGATGCAGATGTGATTCAAATAAAGGGCTTTGAGGTTTGATATTATTAGGCTCTGGCTAAGAAACTTGGGATGGGATGACTGGTTTAAGTAAAAGTAACTGAATCAGGCAATAATTAACATAACTTAAAACAAATCTGAAATAGTGCTATTGATAGAAGAGAAACTGAAAGATCCTGAAAGAACGAATGATTTGCAGAAGGTTCACAAATGAGCTGCTGGGCTGCTGAGAGATTCTTAGCAATTCCTGGTTTCTTAGTTCAACATTCTTGCTAATCTCTCATCTTCCTTTCACCCTTGCTTTTTGGGCATCCATAGGGCAGTAGAACTCAGCTAAACTAAAAACCTCATCCTAAGAGCCACTGACAGTCACCTCTACAACTGCCAATGCAAAAGTGTTGCATCAACACCAAGAATCTTCCACCTCTTCCTCTACCAGAAACCCATGGAGATGCAGAAATGTTCCCTGGTGTCTGACATATGACCTTCATCAACAAAGGGCCTGCTTATGGGTCTCTATCACTTAATATGATAGAGACCAAATTTATCATGCAGCACAAAAACAAATACATTTTCCTTGTGTTAACTGCTGTTTGGAGCAGTGTAACCAGACTGCAAGAAGCTGTAGCACCCTGCTGGAAAGCTGATGTGCAGGGATGCTTCCAGTAATGAGGCCCGAGGCGATTGTCCTTGGCATTGCACACAGCTGGCTGATTCTGCTTTAATATCTCTGGTAGCCGAAGAGGCATTAGCTGGAGAGGACTGACTTCCTACCCTGCTTGCTATCCCTTAGTAACCTGGGCTTTGGTTAACATGTGGGCCTTTGAGATCTGGGCTCCTCACACTCTTTAACACCAGCGGAGACCTCTGCATGTTCTCTGGGCATCTCAGCAGCCTCCAAACACATCACCCTGAGAGGCCATTCTGCTTCATTCTGTTGGCTCTTCCTACCCAGCAATGTCCAGAATGCTTCTGTTTTTTAAATACAAGCGTCAGCTGGGGCTCTGACCTCTAAGCAGCCTTCCCCACAAAGTATCCATGCTTCTGTTAGTACCTTGCACCCTTTCAATCATTAGATTGACAAAGCAAACTTGAAAGAAAAATTATTGATCACTTTTGGCGATGTGCCTCGAAACATTTCTTTTGCTACTCCAGGGAAGGAGAGGGACCTGCAGGGTCACTTTGGACAATCAGTTGTACCTGGCTAATTTAGAAAGCACTTCCTTCTCCCTCTGATTGTTCTGTAGGTTCGCACTCTTATTATCACCCTTACCTGTAAAAATTAAAAGATAAAAACAATAGAGCCAACAACTGAAGAATTTTTTAAAAACTACAAAGTGAATATCCTTGATCGCACACCCCAGAACAACACTGACCTCTTTAAAATTGTTCCATCTCTCTTAATCCATATAGCTCATATTTTACACAGTAATATTCATAGTGTAAGAATAATTCTATATTATCATTTAATACTCTACCTTAAAATTTTTCTTCACATATAATTTTTCTTAATGCTTCTGGCTACTTGATATTCCATAAAGTTGATGTCACAATCACATTATTTCTAGAAGAGTCCATTTATTTTTATGAGCATCATTCCACAAACCATCCTCATGTTAGCTGCCCATAATTTAGGTAAATGTTATATCATCTTATTCTTGAGTTAGATTTTCCAAATGAGAAAATGAAAGTGAACACAAGTTATATGAGAGGCAAGTATCAGAGGCCAGGGGTTATAGATCAGAACTCAATAAGAATTCTGGGCTGGGGTCTGTGGAATCAGAGGTTAAGATTAACCAGAAGCAGGAAAAGGTGAAGGTGAGAGGCAGAAACACAGTAGCTTACAGACCAGGAGGGTCAAGAACAGGCACCTGGAGTACATAGCTGATTCACCAAGGCACCACTATAGAGAATGAGGCCTTCTGGAGTGGGTGTGTGCTTTTTGTCTTCCTACTCATTCTTGCTGTATTTGAATCTTTGAGACCACCAGGCATGGGGGAGGGATGTTCACAGATAATACTTGTAGCTGAGATGACTTTGTGTATGTTTGCTCTGCCTTCACTAAAGCCTGGGTCAAAAAACTGGAATTGTAAGGATGTTCCCTGGAATGACCAGAACATGTCCCACCCATGATGTCTCCTATCTGCCCCATTCATGATCCCTGCTGAGCAGGAAAACAAAGGAACCAGAGTCAGATTTGATGTGGGTGGGCACTGGATTCAAATGCAGCCTAATTTTGACTTGTTGAAACACAATGTGCCCATCTAATTTCTCTTGAAGAATTTGTGCTGTTTGGAGATGGACAGGCCATTGTCAGTTAGTGAGACCGGAGTACAGAAGCATATTCATGGAATAGCGGGATCTGTCAGCCAAGATGCAGAAGGTGGAATGAATTTAAGCAGAAAGGGCAGGTAAATTGTGGTGAAATAAGAAAGAGTTAACCATAGAGAGGAAAAGCAATTCCCTGAAGATACTCCAGTTCATGCCTTTGCTTTGCTTACTTCAATCTTTCCTGGATTGGCATATGCATGTATCTTCTCACTAAATCTCTAATTATTCCCTCCAAGAGGCACCTGAATGAAACTCTACTCCTTCCAACTAAAAGATCACAGAATCGAGGATCCTAAGGATGAAATCCCAGTAGAGAACAAATTCCTCAGAGACCTCCATGTGAGGTTGCCTTAAATTCATGTCTTCAACATGTAGAAAATTTGGCAAGGAAAACCACAAGGGCTCATGGCCCGCCTTTATAGGCAGGCAGACAGTTAAACCAATTAAGGAATGAGGGACTGCATACCTTTTGCCTTCAAGGTCAGGGCTTGACTCACTGGAACCGTGGCAAAGTCTTGCAGTCTGAAGAGAGTAAGAAATCATCCCCGTGGATGACACACTTCTGAGCAGATGGTTAGTAAATCAAGGTTCTGATGTGAAATATTGATGCTTTTTAGCCGAGGAAGATGTGGGTGAAATATTACCAAGTTAATCATGTAGGGTAGGCTCCAGGAAGCCACTGGCCACTATTCTTAAGGAAAAAGACAATTCAATATGAGACAAGATCTTGATTACAAGAAGCAGAAGCCATTAAACCAATGTAGAGTCCTCAGGCCAGGGCGATAGAAGGGAATTGTGATCAAGGAGACATTTGTGTTACAAAAGTATCTAAACAAGAGGTTCTTTATTTTAGCCAATGGACTATGTATGTACCCTGAATAGGCATTCAAGAGAACACCCTATCCCCTTGGCATTGTTGGGTTTGTGTTATTAAATTCCCAATGACAATGATGAGCTCACAGTATATGTAATCCCAACATAAGCTCATCATAGAAAGAGCAGAGGGTTGAAGGAGCTGGGATCAAACACAAGTCTGAATGTCAGCTGTGGGATATGGGTCAGTCAATCCCCTTTCTGTATCTGTCAAATGGGACTCATAGTTACTATTCTGTCCCAAACAATTTCTCCATGGGATAGGATCAAGCCAAGAAGGTCCTGGCTAACTATTGTTGAAGAGACAAAGGGCAAATGCCATGGTCTAGACAGTACTAGCCTTGTAGAGATGGTACCTGTGGGGATCCTGGCTGCCAGACCATGGATGTCCACCCTTTAGCGCTGCGTTCTAGAGATATCCCACAGTGCCCAGGGCCCTTCAGGTGAACTGCAGTCAGCCAGTCTTCATCAGGTATTGTTTAGAAATGGCCATACTTAGGCTTTTCCATTTTCTTGTGGGGCATTTGAATAAACCATATTTCATTCCATCCTCCTCCCTACCTTGCAAGGCGTGTTTTTTCTTTACTGAACCGATGAAGAAGTTGAGGCTCTGAGAGGTCAAGTAAGTTGTCCAAGTTTGCACAGCATGCCAGTGGTATAGGTAAGATCTGAACCACTCATTCGAAAACACTGTGCATGCTCTTCCCACACTGTCATCAAAACCCTGCCATCATGGCACTTCTCCAGCAGCTAATGCAGGCTGCCGGGACAGCCTCTCTCACAGTTTGTCCTAGTTCAGTGCTTCCCAAACATCAAAGTGCATACAAATCACCTGGGGCTCTTGTTAAAGTTCAAATACTGATTCAGTAGACCTGGAGTGGGGTCTAAGAGGCAAGAGCCCAGGTGCTGCTGCTGCTGCTGGTTTGCTGACCACACTCTGAGTAGCAAAATGCTAGCTGACACCTAACGCTTCCAAATTACTCACTGGATTATGAATAGAACCTTCTTGCAAACCTCAGTACCTTCCCTTCTCCCACTAAATACTTAGTGGCCAGATCCGTGAAGCAGTCCCAAGTAGCTCTTAATGAAATTAAAACCAGACTGACATCCCTAATACTCTCCAGCTGTTATCCAGTATGTGCCATTAGGGTAATTGTGTGGGAGAACTGAGAGTTAAAGCTAAAACAATAATCTAGCCAAGATCTATTTAAAGCTGCAGGCAACACTTGATTAGTAAGGTAAGGAAATTTAAGGTGGAAATCATGGTGTGTAGGCAATAGTGACAGCCATAATAGCAACACCGTATCATTAGCTGGATGCCATTTATATTTTAAGTTGTGTATATATTTTATGGGTAAATTCTTACAACAGTTCAGCAACATAGACATTATTGTTAAGTCTTAGTTATTCATAGTCTATTATCAGTGGTAAACTAGAGCAATATCCAAGGATATCTAACATGGGACAAGAGTGCACAAGTGTGAATGTGGGCACACAAAGAAACATCTGAGTACCAAGAACATAGAGCTAGGAATGTGGGTCTGGGTGAGCACAGGACTGTTCATCTGCAATGGGTGAACCATGCATGGTCTCAACATTCTAGCAAAAGTGGTGGTGTTGGGGATGTGGCCAGTTAAACATTTCACAGAAATCATGTCATTAAAACAAACCAAATACCTCACCTAGATCATACAAAGATATCTCCTATGGATTTTCCTACAGAATCTATCATGTGCTGTGATAAATGACGTTTTAAACAGTTACCCTTAATTACCTAAGATGACTTTCAGGGGTTGTAGGTACAGTGGTCCTCAGTGGACACTGATGCATCTAAAATAAGCCAAATTCAGACATGCTATCCTTCTGAGGCGAGTGTGATAGTCTAAACCCAGCATCTGGATGCTTAGGTTTGATTCAGAACTGCATGTTGGACAGCTTAGAGAATTGGACAGGATGAGTGTCCTTTAAGAAACCTCTCCCTCCTGGCTATCCTTCAGTTCCATTTTCCTAAGCTCAGCTTTTGAAGATGCTAAGTAGCAGTGAGTTAGAGATTGTTCAACAGCAGGAAGTTTTGGTTGAGTGGAGACCCAAATGAGTTAACTGAAAACTGGGTACAGTTGCTTAACAAGGACACAACTTGAATAAAAGCCATCTCAGCTCTACTCTCAGATGACTGAGCTCCAGGGAATATTCTAGGAAGGAATAGGTCTCTGCTCCAAAAAATGCTCTTCTGAATCTAGGTAACTGAATGATTAAAGCCTTAAGTTATACTCCATATAGTAAGGATGAAATAGTTTTAGCCTGAAAAAAAAAAAAAGGTAAGAACATGTAACCAATCTTCACCATGGCTAAAACAAAACCTTAGTGAAATGTCTGTAGAATACTTATATTTGAGCAGTTAGATTTTTAAAAAAAAAATTTGTGAAACATCTGCCATTCATCCATTCATTCAGTTTTTAAACCAGTACATATCTGGGGGCAGCTGTCATGTGCGAAGCATATGCATGGGAACAAAACACAGAATTGTGTTCCCAGTGTGGGAGACCCTATTGTCACATAACCACCTAATCACACACACAAAAATCGCCATGCCTGAGTATTAAGATCCTCCAGTTTTTTCAACTATTTAATATTAATTTAATGTCTTTCATCTGTTAGGTACCATAGAGAGGATAGGATGATAATAATACACAAATAAATTACATCCATTATGAGAGGCACTAATGCTAAAAGGGAAATAACTGAGTCTATCTGTGAGACAGAATGAGGGTAGTGATAGAAATAGTATAAAAGAGGATGGCCAGGGCCAGTGTTTCCAAGCAAGTGGTGTTCCAGTGAGTCTTGTAGAATGAGAAGTTCTAAATATGAGTGCATTAAGGGGAAAGCATTTTGAGTGCAAAACCCCTGGTGATGGAATTAGCATGTGAGTTAGAAAGATAGCAACTAAATGGTCATTTCTTAAAAGGTTGGTATTTATTATGCAGTTATAGGAGAAAATGTCCACCAAAATATTCAATTTCAGAATAATTGATCTATTTTTCTTCCTCTTTGCAACAATTATTTAGCAAGAGCAGTTGGACATTCCTTGTTTTATGTAATCAACCATACTTATGTATAAGAGATGCATGACTTTCTCTCTTAGATGGTAAGACACCTATATCTTCCTCTTTCAAAATGGATACCAGAGTTTTAAGAAACATTAAGTACAAAGAGTGTTCCTCAAGTTCAAGCTGATTTATGCAGCTTTTCTGATCTCTTCTCCCATTAAGTAGTAGCTTCCGTATTTGAAACACCAGGTTGTACATAAGCTTGGCCTCTGCATCTAGGCCACTTGAATTATTAGAGCTGCGTGAGATGTGATGGTCAACTCTGGATCAACCTTTACTTAAGTATTTTCCTTGAGGCTCAGAAGGGGAGGAAGACAGAAAACTGAATTGGCACTTTTAGTCCTACCCTGGAACACCAACCAGCCCTAAGGAATACCTCACAGGTTCTTTTGGCAAACATTTGACCCTATTCTACCAATGCTACCCAAGAAAAAGTAATTACCCTGCACCATAACATACTATCTAAATGCCCACTCTCCCTGGAAATTGCAAGGCCTGAGACAGGAGAGTTTCCTGCCTATGCATCCCATCATTTTCTCACTAGCCAACTTTTGCTCCAGGATAAGTCTAGATTCCTCACGATCACCATTCCCTTGCAAAAACCTCTGCCCCTGACTCCCTTTATCAGATCTGTGTGAGCTCTGTTTGCCTTCTCTGAGCTTGGGGCTGAGCTGCTTGATGTGGATAGAGAAAATGCAACAGTGCTGTCTGGTTCACTTTAAATTCATGATCTCAAGCCTCAAATGGGCTCTCAAAACTGCCCAGCAGGTCTTCGATATTTTTCTCTTGTTGCCTTACTTTTCTATTCTCTGAGAGGACTATTTTATATCTCCTCTTCTCTCCTGAAACCTCCTGTATTCCTTCCTCTACTCTCATATGATGACTTCTCATTTCATGGATAAAATTGAAAAATCATCTTCCCTTCACCAAACCTGCAATCTTCATCAGGGCCCATTTTCTCCTTTGCTCTGGTTAAAATGGAAAAAGTGCTCTCCAGCCTGTCTGACTTGTTCCTTCATGCACACTCTGGGCCTCATTCACTCAAATATTGCTCTACCTCACTTATTTCTCTTTCCACAAAATCAGTCCTTCTCATTCTTCCTGGAACAGTACCACCAATAAACACACGTGCTCTATCTTCTCCTACATTTATTAAGAGGAAAACAAATCTCAAACTCTCTCCTAACCCTGCATCTCTTCATGTCCCTCTCTTTTCCTTGAGTTCATAGCCCAAGTTCTCCAAAACAGAGTTGTCTGTGCACTGGCTTCACCATCACTCTTACCCCACTTCGATTTGGCTTTGCCTGCTGGTGCCTTTAGAGATTTCCCTGGAAATGTGCAGACCAAAGCTTCCAAAGACTTTTTGGATGCTAAATCTAATGAACAACTTTCAGACAGACCTCATGTTGTTTCATATCTCAGCAGGAGTTGATTGCCCTTCCCTTAGACTCTCTCTTCTGATCCCAGTGACACCAGCTCTCTTTTACTGACTTCCAAATTCAAATGTTCTCAGGACTTGTCTGTTTTTCTTTCTCCTTGAATAATCTTAACCAGTCCATTGACTGTTTTTCTAATTGATTTTCATTCTTATCAGGGGAGCTTGTGCAGAGTGAAAATAGCTAATATTGCTAAAAGCCTCTTGTTTTGGATAATATGGCCTTTTTGACAATATTAATTCTGCCTGTCCAAGAACATGGGAGGTCTTTCCATTTTCTAAGATCTTCAATTACTTTTTTCAGTGTTCTATAGTTTTAATTGTAGAGGTCTTACATCTCCTTGGTTAGATTAATTCCAGGTCTCTTTTCCTTTTTTCTTTTTTTCTTTTGAAGTTGCTGTGAAAGGGATGTTTTTCTGATTTCTTTCTCAGCTGAATTGCTGTTAGAGTATAATAAAGCTGTTGATTTATGAGTGTTGATCTCATATCCTGCTAATTTGCTGAATTCATTTACCAGGTCCAGAAGTCTTCTGGTAGAATTTTTTGGGTCTTCTAGATATAAGATGATGTTATCAGCAAACAGTGATAGTTTGATTTCTTTTTCTATGTGTATTCCTTTAATTTCCTTCTCTTACCCAATTACTCAAGCTAGAGTTTCAAGAACTATATGGAATAAAGAAGTGTTGACAGTGAACAGCTTTGTCTTGTTCCTGATTTTAGAGGAAATGCTTTCAATTTTTCTCCAAATGATGTTGGCTTTGGGTTTGTCATGGGCAAATCCTCACCAAAATACCAATGAAATTCCTCATAGAATTAGAAAAAAACAGTCCTTTAATTCATTTGGAAGAATAAGGGACCTAGAATAGCCAAAGCAATTCTAAGCAAGAAGAGTGATGCAGGAAGCATCACAATACCTGATCTCAAATTATTCTACAGAGCCACAGTAATAAAAGCAGCATGGTGTCGGCATCAAAATAGACATGAAGACCAATGGAATAGAATAAAAAACAGAGACAAACCCACATATTTACAGCCATCTTATACTTGACAAAGGTGCCAAAAGTATGTTGGAGAAAAGAGAGCTTTCTTAAAAAAATAGTGCCTGGATATTCAAATGTAGAAAACTGAAACTGGATTCCTATCTCACCCTGCACAAAAGTCAAATAAAAATGGGCCAAATATTTAGGAATTAGACCAGAAAGCTTTCAAGTGCTAGAAGAAAACAGAGTCTACACTCTATCATAAAGGTGCAGGCACTGATTTCCTCAACAAGACCCATAAAACTTAAGAAATAAAAGCAAGAATCAGTAAGTGGGATGCCATCAAATTATAAAGCTTCTGCACAGCAAAGGAAATGATAGAATGAAGAAAGAGCTTAGGGAATGGGAAAAATTCTTTTCCAACTGCTCCTCTGACAGGGAATTAATATCCAGAATATATAAAGAAATAAAAAACCTCAACACCAATAGAATAAAATAAAAATAACCAAATCAATAGATGGACAAAGGAACTAAACAAACATTTCTCAAAAGAAGAAAAACAAATGGCTAACACATATATGAAAAAAAATGTTCAGCATCTCTAGCAATTGGGGAAATGCAAATCAAAACTACAATAAGATTTCATCTCACTCCAATCAAATGGCATTTATCTCAAACACATATAATGATAAATGCTGGTGAGCATATCAGTGAAAAGGTACACTGATACATTGTTGGTGGGATTGCAAATTAGTACAACTGCCCTGAACAGAATATAGAAATTCCTCAAAAATCTAGGAATACAATCACCATATGACCCAGCTATCTCACTCCTTGGTATTTATCCAAAAGAACTAAAAACAGCATACAATAGTAATATAGCCACTTTAATGTTTATGGCATTATAATTCACAATAGCCAGATTATAGAATCAGCCCAGATACACTTCTATAAATGAATGTATTGAGAAAATGTGGTATATATATACACAATGGAGTCTTATTCAGCCATAAAGAAGAATGGAATAAGCCAGGTGCGGTGGCTCAAGCCTGTAATCCCAGCACTTAGGGAGGCTGAGAAAGGAGAATCGCGAGTTCAAAGCTAGCCTCAGCAAGGGTGAGCTGCTAAGCAACTCAGTGAGACCCTCTCTCTACATAAACACAAAATAGGGCTGGGGATGTGGCTCAGTGGTTGTGTGCCCCTGAGTTCAATCTCCAGTGCCAAAAAAAAAAAAAAAAGAATGGAACAATGGCATTTATTGGTAAATATATAGATATGAAGAATATGATGCTAAGCAAAATTAGCCAGACTCAGAAAATCAAGGCTCAAATATTTTCTCTTATATGTGGAAGCTAGAGCAAAATAGGAAAAAGAAGGCAGTGAGGGAGGGAGATCAAATATCACAAATATACAGGGAAATTCATTGGAGTAGAAGAGAATGAGAGGGAGGGAGGAAGGATGGGAAAGGGGAGAAAATATGAATTGAATTTAACAAAATCATGATATATGAATATATAAAGGTACTAAAGGTAATTTTGTCTTTATGTATAAGGTACCAATCGAAAATAAATAAATTAAGGAGTAAAAGGAAGACTAATAGAGTAAAGGAAGAATGGGGGAGGGGGATGGAGCTTGAAATCAAATTTCTTTCATGTTTAATTTTCTCAAAGTGAACCCAACCACTCTATCTAACTATAATGCTCTAAATTTAAAAAGGGGCTTCTTTAGAAAAGAAAAAATAAGTCAATTGCTATTATTATCTAAACATTGAACACATTGGATAATCTTAAGTTCCTTTTCTTTTCCTGGAGTCTATACCCTTAGCCTTCTACCTTTGACTTCTCTCCAGCCTGGCTCTCTTGCACAGCTGACATCCTGTGGCTTCCCTTTGCTACTTCTTTGTGTTACACAAAGTCTTAACCTGCATCCTTTTCTCTTTCTTGATTTATTACCTTATTTTGCTGAAGGACATCTGGTAGTTGCTTTCTAAGAAAGAGTATATTCATTTGAATATTTGTAATATGAAAAACTATATTGCTTCATCTCTTTGGTTTATGATTTATTTAGAAATAAAATTTTATATCAAAGATCATGACCATCCGGAATTTTGAAGCCGTGTTCCAATTTTTCTAATTTTCATAGTTACTGTTGATAAGTCCAATGCTATACTGACTCCTTTCACTTTGTAAGTAGGTATTTTCTTCCTTTCTGGAAGCTTTTAGGTTCTTCTCTGTCTGGGTTCTAAAATTTCATCATGGAATGTGCCATGTTGTAAGGCTTCTCTTATTCATTATGCCAAGTACTCAATTATCTCTTTTTAGCTAAACAAATATGTCTTTTAATTTAGGGAATTTTTATAAAATCAAATTAGCTGAATGTTTTCTTTCATTAATTGTATAAACATCTTTTTTTTGCTTATTACCTATTATTATCTATTCTTTATTTGCCGTTGTTGTTCTATGGTCTATGATATTGTCTCTAGTTCATCTTTCAACTTTTCTATTGATTTTTAAAATGTTATTGGAAGGTTATATTAAAAGCATTCTTAATTATTATTTGTTCCTTTTTCATAGCATTCTATCCTTGTTTGAAGAATATCATATTATCTAATTACCACCTGAAGAATATTAATTATCATTTGATTTTGAGGATTCCTTCCTACTTTTTTTGGTTTCTTTCGGTTTTCTCTTTCATATTGGAGATATTCCTAAAATGTCTTCTCTTCTTGCTTATATACTTGTAATTAAAAGAGAGTTAATGAAAGCTGATTGCAATCTCTGTGAGCTTGCTAAGGGTTGTCAACTGGTATATTTTATTGTAGATTGCACCAGCCAGACTGGTGTTTCTTCAGTTTTGGAAACCTGTCAAGAACTTTTCCGTCTCAGGGGCTTTGGACATCAGGATTTTTCTGAAATATACCCTTCATATCTCTCCCTCCCCTGCCTCTCTCTCTCTCTCTCTCTCTCTCTCTTTCACACACACACACACACACACACACACACACACACACACACACCTGAACCATACATATAATTTAGATTACTGTTTATACATCACTTCTCCAAAGAGGCCTTACCTGACCATCCTTTCTAAGTAAAATAGCTCCCATTATTCTCTCACTGTTTCCTTTGTCTAGACTATGTACCACAATTTAATTTTTGCAATTATGGACTGATAATTGAATACTTTCTGGGATGTGTCCTACTATCTAACAACAAACTGTATGTGGGCAAGAACCATTTCTATATTCTTCAAGGCTGTAAACTTTGGGCTTTGCATTCAAACATGGCACGCTCAATTAATATTTATCTTGTTAATAAATGACTGGATGGATGAGGGAATAGATGGGTGAATAGAAATTCAAATTTCTAATCAATCTCAACAATAAATACCTCTGTAACCTTAGGCAAGTCCCCACATTTTATTTTATTTAGCCTCTTGGGATTTAGATAGAATAACAGTGCTTATTCTACCTACAGAGATATTTATGCACAAGTGAAGTAACAGATATAAAAGTGCTGAGTAAAAAGGTTTTATATAAATTTGAGGGACTATAAGCACTGAATGTGACTTATTCTTTCTTTTCTTATTTTTCCTCTTTCCATATTGAAACCTTAATTTAACACTTCAGAGATCATACCTTGGTAGCACCTTCTAAGTGGTGTTGTTATTAAGAGTTCTTTTTAGAACCAAATTAACTAAACTCTTCAATGTGATTAAAATCAGACATTCCTTATTCTGATTCCTGAGCAAATAACATCATAAGAAGATTCTAGTCTATTCTAGTCCAGAGAAGGAAATTGGCAATGTCAATTCATGTTCAAATTTCAAGTACAAAGGAAGAAAAGAGAATAGAAATTCCATTTCATGAATGAGGCTTAAATCTCATCTATTCTTGTATCCTAATTATCCTTTAAAGTTTTCCCCAGACCAGTAAAAAACAATGATTATTTTTTCTGGTAAGTGTATAATAAAACTAGTGTGCTTATTCTTTGCTGGTAGAAATGTAAATTGATATAATCCTTCTGAAAAGTATTTTATAAATACATGTAAAATGCCTTAAAGTTATTTAGATCTTTTGGTACAAAAACTTTACTTCTGGGAAATTATCTAAAGAAAATAGTCCAAAATAGAAAAAAAAACCTATATACTCTATCAAAAAATGATTAAAGTATTTAAAAATGTAAACTATTAGAGAAAACATGTATTTACAATGATACATCAAAGATAAGGTAAACCTAAGGGATGTATTTGATAGAATAAAATCAAGATTATGAAAGCTACAGAGCAATATAGAGACATGTTTATGAGATGGATTGTAGTGCCAAACTATGTACACCATTACTACTGATTTCAAAATATTTAACTTAAAAGGGAGTTTATATAGACATTTCCTCAGCACAACTTCTAGAGCCTTATTTTTCAAAGTGTATTGGACTGACCTGCTGTACTAGCATCTCCTGGAAATTGGTTAGAAATGACCATTTTGAGCCCTAACTGTCCCCACGGAACCAGAATCTGCATTGCAGGAAGACTCAAGGTGGTTTGTATGTACATTATATCTGAGAAGCACTACTCTAGAGGAAAAACCAGTTTTCTGTGTATAGCCCTTTACACAGCTATAAGACCATATGGTCCTTTGAAGAAGGTAGATTAGAAAAATAAGTCAGTGTGTCATCACTGGGTCTCCTCCTGGATGACTCCACAACTCCTCTTTGCCTTCATTAAGGTTGGTGAAGGGTCTACCGACAGATGGTAATGATAATGGCTTTTATTTTCTTCCAGAATATAGGGCAATCATTTCATCTGTCAGGTTTTGAACTGAGCTATGTAACAACACTTTCACATTCTCTTCAAGTGACTCTCCTACATGGCGCTTGGCCCCTGAAGAAACTAAGACAAAGTGTCCAATGATTTCAGATATGCAAACCAACTAGCCAAAATCCTGTTCTTGAGGCCAATAAGTAGTTTTGAGAGAGATGTACTAGAGATTACTGTACTTGCATCCAAATTGTGAGGAGGGACATATTAGTTAAATCATATGACACTGTCATTTTTGTAGGTCAGTAAATTGATTCCATGACTTCCTGTGGATACCAAAATCCACAGTTGCCCAAGTCTCTTGTATAAAATGACCTTGTACTGGGGATATAAATTAGTGGTACAGTGCATGCTTAGCATGCACAATACCCTGGGCTTAATCTCCAGCACTGCAAAAAATTAAAAGTAAAAATATATAATGGCCTTATATAACCTATGCAATCCTCCAATAAATATACTTTAAATCATCTGTAGACTACTTATAATACGTACATGATGTAAATGCTATCTAAATAGTTGTCATACTATATTGTTTAGAAAATAATGAAAAGAAAAAAAATTCTGTATGTATTTGATACAGATGCATCCTCCTCCCCAGCACAGAAATGTCTTATCTGTGGTTGGTAGAATCTATGGGTATGTAACCCATGAATACAGATGACTAATATCATCCACTCCATGTGGTTTAACCTAATGGCAGTAATAATTAAAAAAAACTCATATCACAGCCCCACTACTCACTTATTGAACACTTACTATGTGTCAGGGCTCCTGTTGGGCAAATTACAAATATAATTATTCTAATTAATAACTAAAAAACCTTATAAGATACATTTTTTATGTTTCCTATTTTTATAGATAGAGAAATAGAAACTCAAAAAAAGTTACATAGATTATTTCACAAACCAGGGCTTCAGTTTCAGAATCCAGATTCATGCCATTAAATTGTGCTGCCTTTCTAAGAATTTCTCTTTTTCAAGTTAAAATCTAAAATCTAGAACTGCAAAAGCATTCTGTGGGATATCCTGGCTTATATTTGGGCCCATACGTAATGGCAAGCAAAAGGGCCTTAGATATTCTTTGTTCATGGTTCCCCTTGGCCTCTTGGCATCTGTCTAGGAGGCCAGTGCCATCATGGCTGCTTAGTGGTTTTCATCAAAGAACCTCACCGAGTCCCGACCTTTCTCTGCCCTAGACCAGTGGTTCTCAGTGGTTTATAATCTTTAGCATGCACTAGAATCATGTAGAAAATTTATTAAGAATAGATTACTAGGCATAACATATAGAATTTCCAATTCCATACCTCTGAGGCTGGGTCCAATAATGTGCATTTCAGCCAAGATCCCAGATGGTGCTGATGCTCCTGAGTCTGGTTACCATACTTGGGAAACCACTGTTCTCTGCCTTGACCACTCCATCTTCCAGCTCCTTGTTGGAGTTGAGTTAATCTGAGAAGCTATTCTAACTGAATAAATACATGGGATGATAATAAATAATAACAATCATAATTAAATTAGTAGTAATAATAAATAGTTAAGTCATCTGCCACACCTTTACATAATGAATCAATTGAGAAAGAAACCAGAAAACAATTCCATTATAAATATAAAATACCTATGAATAAACCTAATCAAAGAGGTAAAAGTCCTCTACAATGAAAATTACAAAATAATATGAAATAAATTGAAGAAAACACTATAAAATGGAAATACCTACCATGTTCGATCAAAGCAACCATGAGCACAAAGAGTAATGCTGGAGGCATCACAATACCTGATTTCAAATTATATTACAGAACCATAGTAACAAAAACATCATGGTACTGGCACAAAAACAGAAATGAAGACCAATGGAACAGGAGACACAGAAAAACCACACAGCTTCAATCAGCTGATTCTTGACAAAGCTACTAAAAACATTCAGTGGAAATAAGATGTCCTCTTTAACAAGTAGTGCTGGGAAAACTGGATATTCATATGTAGAAGACAGAAATTAGATCCCTATATCTCACCCTGTACAAAAGTAATTCAAAATAGATCAAAAACCTAAGTATAAAACCAGAAGCGTTATAGCTGTTAGAAGGAAAAATAGGGGAAACACTTCAACATATGGGCACAAACAAAAGCTTCCTGAATAAGACCCCTATAACTCAGGAAATAAGAGAAAGAATCAATAAATGGGATGCCACCAAATTCAAAAGCTTAAGAAAAAATAGAATAAAGAGACAACTGACAGAATGGGTCAGAAAGGTGCAGCCTTTGCACCTTTGCAGAATGGGAGAAGATCTTTGCCAGCTCCTTTTCCATCCAGAATATATTCTTTATGTAAAGAACTCAAAAAACTCAATGTCAAAATAACAACTCAATCATTAAATGGGCAGATGAACTGAATAGATACTTTCAAAAATAAATAGTACAAATAGTCAAAAGC
This sequence comes from Geosciurus inauris, assembly GCA_004024805.1. NCBI lineage: Eukaryota > Metazoa > Chordata > Mammalia > Rodentia > Sciuridae > Geosciurus > Geosciurus inauris. Next base: position 28,713 of record PVHX01003984.1, read on the forward strand.
TACATGACAAAAAGTGATCAACATTTTAGCTATCAGATAAATGCAAACCAAACTACACTGAGATTCCATCTCACTCTAGTTTGTCAATCAAGAATACAAATAACAATAAATGCTGGTAAGGATGTAGGGGAAAACCAGAACTCTTATACACTGTTGGTGGAAATATAAATTAGTATGGCTACTATGCAAATTGGTATAGAGGTTTCTCAAAAAGCTAAAAATAGAATTACCATATAATTCAGCTATACCACTCCTTGGCATTTCTCAGAAGAATTAAAGTCAGCATATTTTAGCGATACATGTATATTCATGTTTATCACAACACAATTCACAATAGCCAAGTTATGGAATCAGCCTGAGTGTCTGTTAGCAGATGAATGAATAATGTGAGATACACACACACACACACACACACACACATATCTCACTATATATAGTGTTATATTTATAAATATAAATATATATGTATATATATAGTGTTACTATTAAGAGGTGCAGCCTTTGGCTGGTGAGTAGGTCATTAGGGCAGATTCCTTGCAAATATATATAATATAGTTTTCTTCAGCCATAAAGAAGAAAGAAACTATGTCATTTGTAGGAAAATGAGTGGAACTGGAGACCATAATTTTGAGTAAAATAAGTCATTCAGACTTAGAATGAAAAGTGTTATGCATTTTTCTCTCCTATATAGAAGCTAGAGGGACAGAACAGGAACAAAAAAGGATCCCATGAAAATACAAGGGAGATCATTAAGGATGAGAGAGGTGATGAGGGAGAGAGGAAGGGAGGATGGGTGTGTATTGAGGAGCAAAGTTGATCAAATTGTATTTTCATGTATGTGCAAATCTTCCACAATGAAACCCACTGTTCTATATAATCAAGATGCACAATTGTTTCAAAAATGCATGTTCTTTCATTTACAACCCACTGTGAGGGTAGATCTTACTTCAGGGAGGGACATAATTCTTATGTTGGAGATGCCCTGGTTATGTTTTACCATTTTTATGGGGAGGATGCTAAATAACCCTTGGAGAGTCCCCTTCCTGTGTTCAAGATTCTCTTTCTTGGAGTTCTGGCTTTGCTCACAGAAGTGCTCAGGATTTTAACTGAGCAAGGAGCTGAGGGATAAGAAGCCTGTGGGGATGGTGACTTAATGTTGCACAGTGACTGAGTCCGGCTGTAGGTTAACTTGGAGCCCTTCCGTAGTAACAGTTCAGCTCACATGTTGCAGAGAGGGGTTGGGGGCCTCTCTGTTTCCATCCTGTGAAGTTTTGAGAGTGGTGCCCTGGCATATGCTTCTTTCCTAGATTCTTTCCCCTTGGGTTTCTCACAGTGGGAGTTCATTAAGTTGGCCTCATTTATGTGCACATCCCTTGTCTCAAACCCCGAAGTAATTTCTGATCAGACCTTTGGCTTGCATATTTCCACTTCTCCTCTTTGTTAATTTGATGCCCTAAGCTTGTATTCTCTTCAGGTTCTCATGCGTCCAGATGAGAGATATTTTTTCTCCAGTTTCTCTTGTTTCTGAGGTACACCTGTATGTCACCAACCAAATCACTTTTGTGTCTTACGATAGCAAAAATTTTTATACATTTAACACACATTAACAGGCACTATGTTAAGCACTAGGAAGGCAGCTGCATTTGACAAGCAATGTTTTCTCTAAATAATACTTTGTATTTTAAGAAAATTTGAGTATACTGGTACTGTAAATTTAGCCATTGAAAACATTGATGGACTCTGGAATTTTTTTTTTCAGTGTGGTTTTATTGGAGCTAAATAGCTGTTATTGCCATTTGAATCAGCCTACCCATAAAAGAAGTGGGAGTGCCAGAGCTAACATGGTTTTAGGGAAATTCTATTCTCTGCTGCTTTGGTTGTGACATAGGCAATACAAGTGTAAGAAACTGTCTCACATTAATTCAGATTATGTTTTCCATTGAAGTTATGCAAAGAAGTAGAAAATAGGTCAAAATAGGTTTCATGTAGGAGAGAAATTTGAGAGTAGTATCATGAAACTTGGGTGTGTGAACCATGGCTCAAGAGGCCAAGAATAACAAGGAGTTTCTTGAAGATTCCCAGCCAGCCAGGAATTATCTTGGAGCATTAGGTGTTACAGGAGACGGCGATGAGTATATAGATCATCAAAACTCTGAAGTCAAACTTCACTTATGGGAATTTTGTACATATATTTTTCTTTAATAGTCTTAGTCTTCTTCACTGGGTTCAATTTGCACATCCTCTTCCCTCACCATTGGCTGAATAATACTTTCCTCAGTATCTCAAAATGAGTATCGCATTACCACTTCAAAATCTTAGTGTAAGATTACCTAACTGAGGCGCCAGAGTCCCTGCCGACTGGTGGAAGCACAGGCCAAGACCCACCTTCAGGGACCTCCCCGGGAGCCCAGCAAAGGTCAGGCCGAGATTGGTACCCACCAATCTGCTGACCCATAGGGGAAGCCAGACATAGCTGAAAAACTGGGACTCCCAGTGTCTGAGGCCTGGGACCACCCCCAGTTCAGCACCAGAGTCCCTGCTGATTTGCGGGAGCTCAGGCCCAGGGCTAGACACTCCATCTGGAATCCCTGAGGGAGTCCAGGCCAAGATCAGTCTTAGGATTGTCCTCATAGGTCTGTGTGAGAGCCCAGGCCCAGAACTGCCCCTGCACATAGTGGTGATCCACCCTGTTACTTCTGCCAAAGTGCTGCATCTCTGATCAATCAGAGCCATTGTAAATCACACCCTTTTAGCCCCTTCTCTGAAAGTGATTGCATCCATCTTGGGCCACTCCCACTGCCAACTTGAGTTACCTCCACTACTGCCGCCACCATCTTTAGTGGGAGTAGTGTCCATCTGGGGATACCTGCTGGGGATTAGAAGTGAACTCCAAGGTGAGATACAGGTAATCTGTAGTGTCACTACAAGATTACAGGATAGAAGCTGCAATAACTCAGATTGGCACTGCAGGAAAGGAAGGTACATAATCAACATGGAAAAACAAGGGAAGAAAATGCCCCAAAAAACCAATGTACTACAATAATAGAATCCATTGACAGCACAGTTGATGAAAAGTCAGTGAAAGAATTCAGAATGTACGTAAATAAAATGATCTGCAAATTAAAGAATGACTTAAGTGAGTGAATACAGGCAAAAGTTGATCACTCCAACAAAGAGATAAGAGAGCAAATACAAGTAGCAAAAGATTACTTTAAGAAAGAGCTAGAGATTGTGAAAAAATAAAAACCAATCAGAAATTCTTGAAATGAAGGAAACAATAAAACATATAAAAAACTGATAGAAAGCACCACCAGCAGACTAGATCACTTGGAAGACAGAACCTTGGATAGTGAAGACAAAATATACAATCTCAAAAATAAAGTTGACCACACAGTGAAGATGGTAAGAAACCATGGACAGAACATACAAGAATTATGGGATAGCATCAAAAGACCAAATCTAAGATTTATTGGGATAGAAGAAGGCACAGAATATCAAACCAAAGGAATGCATAATCTCTTCAATGAAATAATATCAGAAAATTTCCCAAACATGAAAAATGAATTGGAAAATCAAATACAAGGGGCTCACAGGACAACAAATCTACAAAATTACAACAGATCTACACCAAGGCACATTATAATGAAAATGCCTAGCATACAGAATAAGGATAGAATTTTAAAGGCCACAAGAGAGGGGAATCAGATTACATATAGGGGGAGAACAATTCAAATCTCAGCAGATTTTTCAAACCAGACCCTAAAAGCCAAGAGATCATGGAACAACATATACCAAGCTCTGAAAGAAAAGGGATGCCAACCAAGAATCTTATATCCAGCAAAACTGAGCTTCAGATTTGATGATGAAATTAAAACTTTCCATGATAAACAAAAGTTAAAAGAATTTACAGCAACAAAGCCTGCACTACACAACATCCTTGGCAAAATATTCCACGAGGAGGAAATGACAACCAACAATGAAAATATACAAAGAGAGGAACTACACTAAAGGAAAGGCCAATCAAAGGAGAAACCAAGTCAAGGTGAAAACCAAAAATAAACCAAAATGACTGGGATTACAAATCATATTTCAATAATAACCCTGAATATGAATGGCCTAAAGTTATCATTTAAAAGACAAAGACTGACAAACAGGATAAAAAAATCAAAAGACCCAACAATATGCTGCCTTCAAGAGACTTATCTCAGGAAAAGACATCCACGGGCTAAAAGTGAAATGATGGGAAAAAATGCATCACTCACATGAACTGCATAAACAAGCAGGAGTTTCCATCCTCATATCAGATAAAAGTAGACTTCAAACCAAAGTTAGTGAATAGGGATAAAGAAGGACATTCCATACTTCTTAAGGGAATCATACATCAACAAAACATAACAATAATAAATATCTATGCCCCAAACAATGGGGCATCTATGTATATCAAACAAACCCTTCTCAACTACAGGAATCAAATAGACCATAACAAAATAATACTTGGTGACTTTAACACAGCTGTCCCACCACTGGATAGATCTTTCAAATAAAAACTAAACAAAGAAACCATAGAACTCAATAAAACAATCAATAATTTAGACTTAACAGACATATATAGAGTATTCCATCCATCAATGAGAAAATATACTTTTTTCTCAGCAGCACATGGATCCTTCTCCAATATAGATCATGTTATGTCACAAAGCAAGTCTAAGCAAATACGAAAAAATAGAGATACTACCCTGCATCCTATCTGACCATAATGCAATAAAATTATAAATCAATGACAGATTAAAAAGTAGAAACTACTCCAACATTTGGAGACTAAATAAACAATACACTATCGAATGATGCATGGATGACAGAAGACATCAGAGAAGAGATAAAACAATTCTTCAAGGTAAATGAAAACTCTGATACAACATATCAACATTTCTGGGACACCATGAAGGCAGTGTTAAAAGGAAAGTTCATTGCATTAAGCTCATTCATTAAAAGAAGAAAGAGTCAACAAATAAATGACTTCATACCACATCTCAAAGCCCTACAAAAAGAGTAATAAACCAACATCAAAAGAAGTAGAAGACAGGAAATAATTAAAACCAGGGCTGAAATCAACAAAATTGAAACAAAAGAAACAATTCAAAAATTGACAAAACAAAAAGCTGGTTCTTTGAAAAAATAAATAAAATTGACAAACCCTTAGCCACCCTAATGAAAAGAAGGAGAGACAAAACCCAAATTACTAAAATTCATGATGAAAAAGGAAATATCATGACAGACAATACTGAAATACAGAGGATAATTAGAAACTATTTTGAAAATTTATATTCCAGTAAAATAGAAAACCCTGAAGACACTGACAAATTTCTAGAGACATATGACCCTCCCAGACTGAACCAGGATGTCATACACAACTTAAACAGATCAATTTCAAGCAAGGAAATAGAAGATGCCATCAAAAGCCTACCAACCAAGAAAAGTCCAGGACCAGATGGATTCTCAGCCAAGTTCTACAAGACCTACAAAGAAGAATTAATACCAATACTCCTCAAACTATTTCATGAAATAGAAAAGTAGGCAACTCTTCCAAACTTTTTCTATGAGATGAGTATCACCCTGATACCAAAACCAGACAGGGACGCATCAAAGAAAGAAAATTTCAGACCAATATTCCTGATGAACATAGATATTCAATAAAGTTTTGGCAAATTGTATACAAAAACATATTAAAAAATAGTGCACCATGATCAAGTAGGGTTCATTCCAGAGATGCAAGGTTGGTTCAACATACAGAAATCAATAAACATAATCCATCACATCAGTAGACTTAAAGATAAGTATCATATGATTTTATCAGTTGATGCAGAGAAAGCATTTGACAAAATACAGCACCCTTTTATGTTCAAGACACCAGAAAAACTAGGGATAGTAAGAACATACGCCAACTTTGTAAAAAGCTATCTATGCTAAACCCAAGGCCAACATCATCCTAAATGGAGAAAAAATGGAAGCATTTCCTCTAAAAATGGGAACAAGACAGGGATGCCTTCTTTAACCACTGCTATTCAACATAGTCCTTAAAACACTAGCCAGAGCAATTAGACAGATGAAAGAAATTAAAGGGATACTAATAGGAAAAGAAGAACCCAAATTATAATTACTTGCAGATGACATGATTCTATACTTAGAGTATCCAAAAAATTCCACCAGAAAACTTCCAGAATTAATAAATGAATTTAGCAAAGTAGCAGGATATAAAATCAACACCCATAAATCAATTGCATTTCTATGCATCAGTGATGAATCCTCTGAAAGAGAATTTAGGAAAACTACCCCATTCACAATAGCCTCAAAAAAAATAAAATACTTGGAAATCAATTTAACAAAAGAGGTGGAAGACCTCTACAATAAACACTACAGGACACTAAAGAAAGAAATTGAACAAGACCTTAATAAAATAATTAAAAATAATGGAAAAATCTCTCAGGCTCTTGGATAGGCAGAATCAATATTGTCAAAATGGCCATACTACCCAAAGTGCTATATAGATTCAATGTGATTCCAATTAAAATCTCAATGTCATTCCTTATAGAAATAAAAAAGGCAATCATGAAATTCATTTGAAAGAATAAGAGACCCAGAATAGCCAAACCAATTCTTAGCAAGAAGAGTGAAGCAGGAGGCATCACAATACCAGACCTTAAATTATACTACAAAGCTATAGTAACAAAAATGGCATGGTACTGGCACCAAAATAGACATGTAGATCAATGGCTCAGAATAGAAGACACAGAGATAAACCCACTTAAATACAGTTATCTTATACTAGACAAAGTTGCCAAACATGTACATTGAAATGATGGGAAAACTGTATGTTTTGTACATGTTTAAAATGAAACATGTACAATGATGCTGGGAAAACTGGAAGTCCATATGCAGCAAAATGAAACTAAACCCCTCTCACCATACACAAAACTCAACTCAACGTAGATCAAGGACCTAGGAATTAGACCAGAGACCCTATACCTTATAGAAGAAAAAGTAAGCCCAAATCTTCATCATGTCGGATTAGGATCTTACTTCCTTAACAAGACTCCTATGGTGCAACAAGTAAAATCAATAATCAACAAATGGGATGGATCCAAACTAAAAAGCTTCTTCTCAGGAAAAGAAACAATCAATGAAGTGAACAGGGAGCCTACATTCTGGGAACAAATTTTTATCACATGCACATCTGATAGAACACTAATATTCAGGATGTATAAAGAACTCAAAAAACTTAAACACCAAAGAAACAAACAACCCAATCAATAAATGGGCTAAGGAGATGAACAGACACTTCTCAGAAGAAAATATACAATCAATTAACAGACAAATAAAAAAATATTCAACATCTCTAGCAATTAAAGAAATGCAAATCAAAACTACTTTAAGATTTCATCTCATGCCAGTCAGAATGGCAATTATCAAGAATACAAACAACAATAAGTGTCAGCCAGGATGTGGGGGAAAAGGCACACTCATACATTGCTGGTGGGACTGCAAATTGGTACAATGAATCTGGAAAGCAGTATGGAGATTCCTTAGAAAACTTGGAATGGAACCACCATTTGACCCAGCTATCCTATTCCTTGGTCTATACCCAAAGGACATAAAAACAGCATACTACAGAGACACAGCCACTTCAATGCTCATAGCAGCTCAATTCACAATAGCTAAACTGTGGAATCAACCTAGATGAACTTCAGTAGATGAATGGATAAACAACCTGTGGTATATATACACAATGGAATATTACTCAGCAAAAGAGATGGCATTTGCAGGGAAATGGATGGAGTTGGAGAACATCATGCTAAGTGAAGTAAGGCAATCCCCCCAAACCAAAGGCAAATGTTCTCTCTGATAAGTGGATTCTGATCCATAATGGAAGAGAGGACATGGGAAGAATGGAGAAACTTTGGTCAAAGGGGAGGGTGGGGGAGGGTACACCGGGGCAGTAAAGATGGTGGAATGAGATGGACATCATAGCCCTAGCTTCATGTATGACTGCATATATGATGTGATTCTACCTCATGTACAACCAGAGAAATGAAAAGTTGTGCTCCATCTGTGTACAATAAGTCAAAATGCATTCTGCTACCCTGTATACCTAAGTAGAATAAATAAACTTTAAAAATTAAAAAATTTAAAAAAAAAGATCACCTAATTGAGCAATCTTCAAACCAGAAATTATGAGTCTCTAGGAAGCCCAACACATCAGCAGAGAGGATGGCAATTAAATTTATAATGATTGACATCCCAAAATACTTTTCTAAACATAATGGCATAAGGCTCAGACCATAAAAGAAGTGATTGCCAGTCATTGTGTAAAAGTTAATTTTTGGCACTCAAAATTACAAAATCATTGCAAATGCAAGTAACAAGCTTGGAGGGCTCTGCAAAATTTGTGATAAAAATTGTGTATTGTATGTTTAATAATAGAGTACCTACAAATCATTAATGAAGAAGAAATACCCCCAATAAAAATGGGCTTATTAATTAGGGTAATGCTTATAGTTGGAACAGCAAAATTGGTGACTTATTACAATGGAAATTATTTCTTATTCTAATAAAGTCTAACATAAATGGTATGGTTGAAATGTTGGTGTCTCTCCAAAATTCATATTTTGAAATCTAATCTCCAATGTCTTACTATTAAGAGACGTAGCCTTTGGCAAGTGACTAGGTCATTAGGGCAGATTCATTGTAAATGAGATTAGTTGCTTCATAAGAGGCCTGAGGGAACTTGTTTGCTCTTTGATATTCTATCATCAGAGAACACATAGGAGGTGTTATCAGTGAGGGACAAGCCCTTACTAGACCCCAATATGCTGGTATCTTGATCTTGGATTATCCAGCCTCCAGAACTACAAGCAATAACTTTCTGTTTCTTACATATTACCCAGTCCAAGGTATTTTGTTATAGTAGCCCAAATGGACTAAGATAATAAGTAAGTGCTCCCCTTTGATGGTAGGCTTTTTTTTTCCCTGTAAAGATTCAGGGACTTAATTTTTCCTGATTGTGATTTTACCCTTTTCAACATGTGACTTCCAAAATTGCTTAATTCCACTTCGCAGGCTGATGGGAGAGGGAAATTCTAGAAGGACCACACTTAAGAGAATTTAATGAAAGTGGCACATGCCATACCCACTCACATTCTTTCAGCTAGACCTGAGTCAGTCACATGGAGTCATTCAGTGCAAGGGCAACTGGAAAATACTATTCAGCTGTGTGCCCAGGAAGAGGAAGATGTGGTTGGTGAATGAACAACTATCTGGCCTCTGTCACAGGGCTTCTAGAATTTCACGCATGTGTCTTTTTTCCCCTTCCCCTTGCTCCAGTGCCATAGCGTCAGAAACCAAGAGGGAAAGTCAGAGAAGTGGAAGGTTTGGGTGAAGCAATAAGCAAGAAGCCCTCCTTTCTCCCTACACACTGCAGCAGAGCAGGGAAGCAAGGGCTTTACCTTTAAGTAAAGATGCAAGTTTTTGTTTTAGATTTTTACTGTTGGCTGATCACTAATTACCAAACAAAAATGTTTTATGACCAAAATTTACTGAAAGACTTCTCATTGTTTGAAGAGACCTAGGTCTCACCCATGGGGAGGAAGAGGGAGTTTTAATATGCAGAGCAAGACTTCAATATAGCCATTTTGCCCACATATGTAAACATTTTTAAAACTATAATGACATCAAGTCCATTTTAAGTGGCTGTGTTAATATCAGTCTTAGTGTCACATTTATAGGACTCGAATGATCATTTCATAGAGCATCCAACTCTACTCTTTCACCTTTCATTTGTTTGTCATTCTCTATGTCCCTTCTCTTAGTCCTCATTAAAGTGTCCTGTCTTAAAAGAGGAGATATTTGGCATTCACCTCAAATACTGCATTCTCTGAGATTTCAATCATTTCTGTGTAAGACCCTGCTCCCACAGACTGCCACAGTGAATTGACTTGGACCATGTAAACTGAACAACTGACTACGTACTATTTTGTGTAGATAGAAGGATGACTTTTTCCTGAATGTTAGGCTTATTTTCTTACTGAGGTAGAAGTTTCTTGAAGCTGGAGAACGCTTATCATCTTTCCAAGTGCCTTGAGGCCCCATCAAAGTTAGTCCTAGGCACATCGTAGGTGCAGAGGCAGAAGTTTTACCTTAAGTGTATTTGGGAATGGGACATGCTACTTTCATTCCTGTTTCTCTTATATGACAGCCTCTGAGAACCTAAGTTACTTGGAAGGTTCGCCTATTCACAGTATAAGACTACAGTTGTTTACTTAGTTTTTATTCTCTTATCTTCTGATCTCTTGCCTATCTATGAAAGCTGATCAATATTCTAGATGAGGCTCTAGAACATAAGGAAGAATGAACATAAACAGCAAACCCTTCTTACCACATGCACTTGCCATTTGATCTAGATGGGAGTTGGGCATGAACTCTGCTTCTACTAACTCTAATCTCCAAATACAAAAGTATGAGGCATTTGTCTCTCTCTCTCTCTATCTACCCATCCATCTATTCATCCATCCATCTATCATCATCATCCTTAGCTACCTTTTACTGAATTCATTCTCTATGTATTTTACTAGACACTTTATGAACATTATTTTAATTCTCACAACTCTGATAAAATATAAAACCATTGACCCTCATTTACCTATGAGTAAACAGGTTGAGTAACTTTTCTAGAGTCATTCAGCTGCTAAATACCAGAATTGGGATGTCAGTTCATGTCTGTTGGATTCTTTTTTTTTTTTTTAATTTTTTTTTTAGCTGTTGATGAATCTTTATTTTATTTATTTATTATATATATGTGGTGCTGAGGATCAAACCCAGTGCCTCACGCATGCCAGGCAAGCACTCTACCACTGAGCTACAGCCCCAGCCCTCATGTCTGTTGGATTCTAACACTAACACAAAGACGTGTACAAATGTTAATAGCAGCCCATTTGTAAAATTTCAAATCTGAAAACAATCTGGCTGCTCATTATCAGATAAATGAACAAATAAAATGTGGTATATTCATTTGATGGAATACTACCCAACAAGAAAAGATAGGAGCTACTGATATATGTAACAATACAGATGAGCCTCAAAAACATCACCCTGAGCAAAAGACGTCACATGCACAAGACTATTGTATGATTTCATTTCTATAAAATTGCAAGAAAAAGAAGAACTCTAGAGACAAAAATTTGATCACTGATTGCTTAGGACTGGGGACATAATTTGGGGATTTACTACAAAATGGGAAAGAAAGAACTTGTAGGGGTGATGGAATTGCTCTAAAGCTGGATCATGCTGGTTGCACAGCTGTTTAATTTACTAAAAATCATCAGAGAGACAACTGTGTGGTATTTTGACTTCAATAAAAGTGTTAAAAATGAATATGCCCATTGTAATAAGTAGTTGGTGCATTACTCTTCTTATGTTAGAGACTTTTCTATCACTCCCCAAATTTCCTCTGTGCTCCTTGGCAATTGATCCCCATTTGTCCTATACCCTCATTTATACAAAGGCTTATAGATTAGTTTTGCTTATTCTAAATTGTATATAAATTGAATTGTATAGTATTTTCTCCTTTGTGTTTCACTTTTAACACTCAGTATAATTTTTTAGGTTTATATAGATTATTGCATATACCAATAGTATATTCCATGTTTTCATGTAACAATTTGTTTATCTATCATCTGTTCATGGAAATTCATAATATTTCTTGTGTGGGGCTATTATGAATCAAGATATTATGAACATTCACTCACCAGTCTAAGGAATACCTTTTGACTTTGTTGATTTTCTCTATGATTTGTTTTCTCTTTCATTGACTCCTACAGCAAATTTTATCATTTAATTTTTTCTACTTATTTTGGGTTAAATTTGCTTTTAATTTCTAGGTTGTTAAGGAGGAAAATTAGATCATTGATTGTATACCTTTCTTTATTTCTAAAATATATCCTCTTAAGTCCATAGTTTTCTTCTAAGTATGCTGCAGATTTTCATGTATTGTATTTTCATTATACATTGCAGTTTTCATTATACTATCTTCTTTAATCCATCATGCATTTTAAAAAGTGTTTCTAATTTTCAAATATTAGGAAATTTTTAGATAGCTTGCTGTTGATTTTCAATTTAATATTCTTATGATCAGAAAACATGTTTTGTGATTTACATTTTTAAAAATACATTTAGGGGGCTGGGGTTATGGCGCAGTGGTAGCGTGCTCGCCTAGCACGCGGGAGGCACTGGGTTTGATCCTCAGCACCACATAAAAATTAAATAAAGCTATTGTGTCCACCTACAACTAAAAAATAAATATTTAAAAAAAAATACATTTAGACTTGTTTTAAAGTCTACCATAAAGGGACTCCATTAGGGAGAAGATAATCTTGAGGGAAAACCTCCACTATACAAAAATCTATACTGTAAATATTGTTTGACACCCATAAAGGGACCTATAGAAAATGTTCAGTTTGATTGTGAATTAGAAAAAGGAGACTAATTAGACTTTTAGGAAATACTAGACACCTGCTCTGACTTGATACAAATGCCTGGAGATCCTGACTGCCATTGTACATCTCTAGTCAGAGTAGGGATTTCTGAACGCCAGGTGGTTAATTGTGTTTTGGTCCATCTCATACTGGGTTTAGTGATGTATCCAGTCTTGGAACTCATAATTGACAGAGAAATAGTAAGAAACTCGGAGAATTTTCACCTTGGGTCTATGGTCCGTGGAATGCAAGCCATTATGATGGCAATGGCCAATTTAAAATCACAGCAACTATTTCTACCTACCAAAATAGAAAAACAAAACAATACCCCATTTCTAGAGGGGTAACAGATTAGTGGTGCCCTCAAGGGACTGGAAGGACTGGAAAGTTGTAGGCATGATAATTCCTACCAAACCCTCATTTCAGAATACATGTAGATCCTGGAGAATAACCATATATTATCATAAACTTAATCAGGTAGACAAGAGGATTTTTCTTAGGAACACAGGTTAGTCTTTTTCCTCCACCATTTCTATCTTTGCCCAATGGGCTCACAAACAATGTAGCCATGGTCACACGGATGCAGGTTATGCATGTACTCAAGCACGTAGTCTTCAACTCATGAAGTACAACCTGGCTTCCACTATTATAGAATGCAGTGTCTGCCAACAACCTGCTATGTGTCTGATATGGCATCATTTCCTGGAGGGATAAACCAGCCACTGGTTGCAGGTTGTTTACCTTGGAGTAATTCCACCCTGGAAGGAGCAGAGTTGTATGCTCACTGGAAAAGACACTGAATAAAGATGCGATTTGCTTCTCTATATTTCTGCCCAAATCACCATCCACTGACTTGTGAATACCTTGTTCACCATCATAGTATTCAACGTAGCCTAGCTTCTGTTCAAGGATAATGTTCTATAGCAAAGACAGAACCCACAGCATTGGGTTCATGCCCATGCTCTGACCATGGTCCCCAAACACCCCTAGAGTAGCTGGCCTAATATATTGGTACAATGGTTTTTAAAGCCAGATTCAGAATCAGCTGGGTAGTAAAACTTTGCAGGATTGGGACAATGTCCTGTAAGAGATGGTATATGCTCTAAATCAGCAACAAATATAGGGTGGTGATTCTCCCTTGGACAAGATTCATGGTGTTGTGATGAGGAGTGGAAATGGAAGACTCCTCTGACTATTATGTCTAGGGATCCCCTAGAAACATTTTGCACCCCTTTTGCACAACAGTGCAGTAGGCTGCTCTGAAGGTTTTACATTCTAAAACAGCAATGGTTCTCCCATAGGCCACAGTAGAGTGGAGGCTGATAGTGCCACCCAGTCACTTGGAGATCCTCAAGCCATTGAAACAACAGGCAGAGAAGGGAGCTATTATAATGACTGGGTGATTGAACCTGTCTATCCAAGAGCAATTAGGTGGCTACTATACAGAGAGAAAAGGAAGGACATGTGTAGAATGTAAGAAATTCACCTGGGAGTTTCTTAATCCACCCCTGTCCTATGATGAAACTAAATGAAAAAAAAAAACTATAAGTCAATATAGGTAGACTGCTTATGACCAAGATCCTTCTGGAATGAAGGTTTTCATTGCCCCACTAGGCAAGGAGCCACACCAGCCAACACAGCCACTGAGCACAGAAACAGTATAGAATGAATGAGTAATAAAGAAAATAGTTACAAATATTGACTACAATCACCTGACCAGAGGCAGATGCAGATATGAAGATGATAGTAATTTAAGTGGTTCTTTCTTATTTTGATATGAAAATATCAATTTTTTTCTCTTCTCCAAATCTATTACCATCTAATGTAGGATGTGTTAATATTAAAGTTTCATCTCAGTATTTAAATTATGGAATATTAAATGGAATATAATACATGTAGAATAAAATCAGCAAAGACCAAAAAAGGGTTACTGTATCCTCTTTTGGTAAATGGGGTATGGTAGGTAGAGTAATGGCCCCAACGATGTGCGTATATTAATCCTTGAATTTGAGAATATATTAAGTTATGTGGCAATGGGGAATTAAAGTTACAGATGGGATTAAGGTTGCTAATCAGCTGATCTTAAAATAGGCAGATTATCCTGGATTATCCATGTGGGCCTAATATAATCACAAGGAAATCATAAGGAATTCATTTTTTCCCCCCTGTGATACTTGGGATTGAACCCAGGGCCTTGAGCATGCTAGGCAAGGGCTCTACAACTGAGCTATATCCCAAGCCCTCATAAGGAACTTTGGAAGTGGGTAGAGGAGAATAGGTAGAACCAGACAGATGGTAGTGCAAGAAAGACTTGCCACCCTATGCTATACACTTTGAAAGTCTACAGCTTGCAGAAAAAAGGTTGTAAGACAAGGAATGCAGACAGCCTCCAGAAGCTGAGAAAGGCGAGGACATGGATTCTCCACTAGAGCTCCAGAAGGCACACTTTCCTGCCAACACCTTGGTTTTAGTCTGGTAAGACTCATTTTGGTCTTATGACCCCAAGAATCATAAGATTATAAATTTTAGTTGTTTAAAGGGTTGGAGTTTGTGATAATTTGTTACAGAAGCAATAGGATGCTGATCCACCGCCTTAACATGCTTTGGGTTGCAGCAGAGGCACCTGGTGCTATTGAAGATGATGTACTTCATCCTTCACTGTCCTCTCTCGGCTGGTGTGTGGTAGCTCCTCTGGCTGCCATTGGATCCTTTTTCAGCTTCTCCAAGTCCTGCATCAGGTAGATGTTTAGAACTGTGACAAAGGGTACCACCTTCTCCTACAAGGCACCTGCATCATTGAGGTCAGAAGGGTTGGTTACCATGACAGGCCTGGTGGATCCAGCCTGTTCTCATGAGTTCCAGTTTGTTCTCATTCTCTCCCAATTTTGTGCACCTCCCCTTCCTTTCTGATGTCCTTACCTCAGGTTCAAGCATTGGATACAAAGTCTTTAGTGACTGTTTAACAATTACATAATGTCAAATTATTATAATAAATCCCTTATTATGTCTACCACTCCTACTAGTTCTTTTCCTTTGCTTGAACAGATGTAGGTATTATGCATTTAGGTTCCTTTTTATCACTGTTGTTAAAGTTTTTTTCCAGCATTTTTATGTGTTTGGAGCAGAAATTGGATCCTTCTATATTAGTTCATTCTGTCATGTGGACTGCAAATCTCTGTTTCT
>PVHX01003984.1:44519-74043 GCA_004024805.1 Geosciurus inauris
GTAATGGCCAACACAGGGTACTCAAGACAGTTTCTGACTGCTGACCTAAAATGGCCAGTGTGGTCTAATGGTCTGTGTGCTCAGTCCTGTCAGGGTCTCTAGCCTCTCTCACAGCTACATGACAGGAAACCCCAGACCAAGTTTGCTTGGACTCCAAAACTATATGAATCTCTACGCACGCATGCCTTTTTGATTATGCAACTAAAACTTGCCCGGGGGAGTTTAGACAGGTTGTATATATTACCATGGCATACCATGGCCTATAGTCCAAGAAAACATGAATTATGGTCTTATCATTGCTACTAACACATTGTGTTACCTTAAGGTAGCCATGTTATTCTCCTGGGCCTCAAATTCCTCACTTATAATATGAAGTAATTAGACTTCATAATTTAAAACACATTTAAACACCAATAATCTGCTATTATCTAAATAATGGGGAAACATTTAGGCAAGGGATGAGAAGATCTTCAACTGTTCAACTGTAGTTCCTTACCGGGGTAGAAATGGCTCTAGTAACCTGTTTGTGACATTCCTCTATAGGAATTAACAAAGAACAAAATACAAAACAGAATTATGGTAAGATAAATTTGCTTGTATTCAGACACACTTCAATCAATGATATAAAGTAATGAAGGAAAAAGGGGACAGTTCAGGTTGCACTTACATATTTAACCAGTGTTTATGGTTTCATCCACTGAGCTAACCACAGGGAAACCAACTGTGAGCAAAACAACCATGATCCCTATTCTTGTGGATTCTAGTAGAGAAGAAAAACATTGATTCAATAATCACACCAAAATGTAGTTATAAGTTGTGACATGTTTTAAGAAATAAAAGCACAAAGCCAAAAGAAGGGGAGAAGGTGGGTTTTCCTGGAACTATCACTTGAACTGAGATCTGAGTAAGTTGACAGAGGTTATCTACAGTATGATAAAAATTGCTGGAGGTCAAGGTTGGTGGGAGGTATTTTCAGACAGGTTGAACCAAGGTACTTTGGGGACGTCGAAATGCAGGTGGAGGTGGTTGGATACACAGGTCTGAGGCATAGAGGAGAGGCTGGGACTGCAGATGTGAATTAGGCCACACTGTGTCTATCTGACAAATTAAAGTCAAGGTAAGGAGATCCCCTAGGGAGAACATAATGAGAGAAGTTGAGGCAGAGACCTGAGGGAACTGCCACATTCAAATGTAAGCAAAAGGAAATTAAGACTGAGTGACCAGAGAGATAGAAAGGCAATCCAGAGAGAGAGGTCTGTGGAAGCCAAATGGACTGAGTGTTCTACAGAGGGTGTGGCTGGTGCTGATGAATACTCTTGAGGGCCAAAGGAGAGGAGAGAGTCAAGCTCACTGGCTTCAGTGATGGGGACATTGGTGAGCCTAGTGAGGTCTGTTCAAGTAATCATGGAATAAATGGGGCTTGAATAAACAGACGCACCAAGTCTATGTAATTCCATTAGGCAGTCCAATAACTAATATGTACATGTTGGGTTTAAAGATTCTCGGGAGGAAGATTTAGCCTGGGAGTGGCCAGCTTCTCCCATTTGTGGATTCATTGCCCACATCAGCAGTTCTGGGGTGTCGCTGACTTACTGACTCAGACATTCATCCACCCATTCTCTTCCTCATTCAATAAATAACATGAATGAGAGGCCATCCTTTCTTTAAGGAACTTGCCACATGTTGGAGTGTAGTGTTGGCTTTACATACATAACTTGGTTATCTTGGCAAACCACTTTGCAGGGAAGGACACAGATGGATAGGACATGCCTGCTTCCTCCCATTAGGAGTAGAATCTACTGGGATGGTATAGGTTTCAACAGTTCATGCAATATGCCACACCCAGCTGTCAATTATGATAACTACTGACTACAAATTTAACTTCTTCCAAGCACTGAATTAAAGGAAACCAAATCTAGTATTATATTATTTATTGTTCCCTCTGGGCAGAGGATGATGGAATAGTGGTGCATGTTGTCTTGGTCTGGATCCCAGACTAGGCAGATATGTGGAGTGAATCAACAGCCTCACAACAGAATGGGTTTTATAAGCTTTAATATGAGATAATATAACAATAAGCAAGCAACAGTTATACTTTGCAATATTGAATATTGTATATAATAAATCAATAATATAGAAGAAAAGAAAGAGAGAGTGGCTCCAGCTCAATAAGCACTCACCAGTCAACACTGGATAACACAACATGGGTTTGCAGGTACACTCAAAGCATCATCATTACCTCCAACACCCAGCCTTGGGTAAAATAAGCAACACCAAGAATGGGGTAAACACATAGGTAAGAGTCTCCTCAAAGCACCATCATCACCTTCAAAATCCTTCTTCTTTATTCACAACAGCATCAACACCTTCAACACCTATCCTCGGGTAAAAGAAGCAACACCGAGGGTAGGGTAAACACATAGGTGAGAGTCAAGATCCTCCTTCTTTACTCACAGCATAACCAACACCTTCAACACCTATCTTCAGGTAAAAGGAGCAACACTGAGGGTAGGGTAAAAAACATAGGTGAGAGTCAGCTTTCTTCCCCACAAGTCAAATTCCTTCTTCTCGCTCAAAGCATCAGATTCCTTCTTCCCCGGTTGAATATCTCCTTCTCTGGTGGAACCCTTCTTCCAGTTGGAACCCTTCTTCTCTCTCTGTCTCTCTCCAGTTGGAACCCTTCTTCTTCTCTCCAGTTAGAATTTCTTCTTCTCTTCTTTCTAGTTGGAACCCTTCTTCTTCTCTCTGCTTTCTCCTTTGGAGGACTTAAAAAGGCACAGCAACCCCTCCCAACATGCAGTCCAGCATTATGCAGCTGGCCTTTGGCTGTAAAATCTCTGTGAGGTGGGAACTGGCCAGGTTCCAAAACTCACAGGATTAAAGGCTGAAAGTTTTGAGGCACCAAGAGCTCGTTAGTGCACCAGATGGCCCTGAACAATAACCTTGAGGGTGCTTCCTCAAAGTTTCTTCAAATTCCTCACTAATGAGCTCTCCTCTCCTAAGTCACACTTAAGGACGGGCTCATATTATTAACTATCTATACACATATCCAGGGTGAATATGACTTAGATGTTGTGTTAGTTCTCCATTGTTTCAAAACACATGATCACAAATTTATTACCACATTATTTCTGTGGGTTGAGAGTCTGAACACAGTTAGTTGTATCTTGGTATCTCTCACAAGGATGCACAAAGGCAAGGTCTCACCCAGAAGCTTCACTAGGAAGGACTGCTTCCAAATCTGTGTGACTGTTGCCAGAATTCAGCTCCTTGGGGGCTATCAATCAGACTGAGTGCAAGGCAGTTCCTTGCTCAACATTAGCCAGAAGCTTGCCACAGTTCCTTACTACATGGGCCTTGTGGCAAGGAACTGGAAGTTTGCTTCATCAAACCATGTAAGTCAAGTAGGCTACAAGTGTCTGCTAGCAGAATGAAGTCACTACCTTATACAACCTAACCACAGACATGACATCCATCACCTTTGCTCTATTTTACTGGTTAGAAGCAAACCACAAGTCCCAACCACATTCAAGGAGAAGAGGATACAGAGGTTGTAAATACCAGAAAGCAGGGATCATTAGAGGCTTTCTTAGAAACCGCCTACCACAGGTGTCTGAAACCACCATGAATGGCCAGGTAAGCTTTGACTCATGATTTTCTCTTGAGGTACCTGTATGAATTGGAGTCTGTCTTGTAAGCCCTGTTTAGTTTTCTGGATCAGCTAGGCTCTGATGCCTGCATTACAACCATCTCCAACTCCAGTAGGCTGGACTCTGTCTTGACTTTCCTGAACCACTCTGATCCACGACACTGGCACTGATTGGACAACAGGAGTGTCTACTGTCCCCATGCCACTTTTACCCTTTTGGCTCAGATCTCTAAGTTTGGTCACATCGAGTGCAACTAAATCCATTTCTTAGAGTTGCTCTTGAATCTTGACCCTTCCTTAGGGTTAAAGGATGGCCTCACTTGGTTTATTCCAGTTCATCTACATAAGTACTCTGAAACCTGCTTAGCCTCCACACTGGCTGGGAAGCCTCTGTCTTGGAGCTCAGACTTTTTTTTTCTTTTTAAAATTTATTTATTCTAATTAGGTATATGTGACAGCAGAATGAATTTTGATTCATTGTACACAAATGGAGAACAACTTTTCATTTCTCTGGTTGTACACAATATAGAGTTACACCATATGTACAGTCATACACGTACCTAGGGCATTGTTATTCATCTCATTCCACCATCTTTCCTGCCCCCATGTCCCATTCCCTCCCTCCTGTCCTCTTTGACCAAAGTTTCTCCATTCTTCCCATGCCCTCTCCCCCATTATGGATCAGCATCCACTGATCAGAGAGAACATTCGGCCTTTGGTTTTTGGGGATTGCCTTACTTCACTTAGCATTATGTTCTTCAACTCCATCCATTTCCCTGCAAATGCTATAATTTTATTCTCTTTTAATGCTGAGTAATATTCCATTGTGTATATATACCACAGGTTGTTTATCCATTCATTTATTGAAGGACATCTAGGTTGGTTCCACAGTTTAGCTATTGTGAATTGAGCTGCTATAAACATTGAAGTGGCTGCGTCTCTGTAGTATGCTGTTTTTAAGTCCTTTGGGTATAGACCAAGGAATGGGATAACTGGGTCAAATGGTGGCCCCATTCCAAGTTTTCTAAGGAATCTCCATACTGCTTTCCAGATGGAAAGCAATGTATGTCTCAACAGCAATGTATGAGTGTGCCTTTTCCTCCACATCCTCGCCAACACTTATTGTTGTTTGTATTCTTAATAACTGCCATTCTGACTGGAGTGAGGTGAAATCTTAGAGTAGTTTTTTAACAGCCTCATTGAGTTATAATTCACATGCCATAAAGTTTCACCATTTAAAATGTACAATTCAGTGACTTTCAGTATATTCACAGAGTTGTTCAACCATCAGTACAATCAATTTTAGAACTGATCTTGGCTCTCAAAGAGATCTTATACCCACTAGCTATTACCCCCTAAACTCCAAATCCTCGGTAACCACTAGTATACTTTTAATCCCTATAAATTTTCATATTCTGGATATTTCAAATAAATGGAATCAAGAATATGTGGTCTTCTGTGTATGGTTCTTTCAATTAATGTTTTTAAAGTTTATCTACATTGGAAAACATACCAGTAACACTTTTTTCCTGGAAAATTATTTTTATTATGATCAACCATATACATCATCAATATCCATATGTAATATTAACACACAAGATATTGTATGAATATACTACATCTTATTTATTCATTTTGATGGTTTCCACTTTTGGGCTATTATGAATAATGCTCCTATGAATATTTGTGTGTAAGTTTTAGTGTGCAACACGTCATTTCTTTTGGGTCCATACTGAGGAGTGGAGTGATTGGCTCATGGTAACTCCATATTTAAAAATTTGAAGAACTGTCAAATTGCTTTCCACAACATCTACATCATTTTACATTTTAGCATTCAGCAGCAATGTAGGAGGGTTCTAGTATTTTCCATGTCATGGTCAACACTTGCTATTATTGGCCCTTCTGATGATTGTCTTCTTAGTAGGTATGAAGTGGTACCTCATTGCATTTCAATTTCTATTTCCCAGACGACTAACAAAGTTGAGCACATTTCCTTGGGCATGGTAGTCATTTACGTATCTTCTCTGGAGAAATGTTTGCTTGAACTCTGCTTGGGCCTCATATTATTCCCTGTTCTGATTCTCCTCTGGCTCCTCTTCATGAGGTAATGATTACAGAAGCCAAAGCGATATGCCCCACCAAGCCTGTGCTCTGGGTACTGACACTGTAACTGGAAGACTGTGCTCTGGGTACTGACACTGTAACTCCTTACTCAAATGAGATCTTTTAGCTTATTGACCTGAGTGCCGACCACACTACCAGTAGACACAATATGTACACCTAAAGTTCTGAAAAATGGCAACCCATGGAAGATGTTTATGAAGATTAGAGTGGAGCATGGACATGTGGGCAGGGCATGTGAATGTAACCCCTAATGATGTGGGATTATCCAGGAGTGAGAAGCAAAGGTGAGGGCTGATCTAGTCCCAGAGATCAGTTTTCCCTGTGCTACCAAGTTCTGGAATAGAACTTCTAGGGATGTGAGGATTCTAAACTCACCCCTAGTCTATGGATAATAGTATTTCAAAGTTGAAGAATAAAACTTATTTAACAGTTTTTAGACATTATTATTTTTAAGTAGTTGGACATACAGTATGTGGCCTCCATTTGTATATTTGTCCTGACCTGCAGAGCCTGAATGTCTTCCTACTAAATGTCTCTTTTGCTAGGAACTCAGGAGCTATAGGATGGGGCTTGGCTAGGCCACCAAAAATAAAACTCAAAGGGCAATAAGCAATATGTATGAGCCATATAGCAACTAAAGCACACTCCAGAGTGATGCTGCCTAAATTTTGTGTCTGGTCTCTACCATTTACTGGCTATATGAACTGGACTGAATTTTTTAAAAATTCTCTAGGTTTGTCTCTGCAAAATGAGAACAATTATATTATCTCCCTCAAGGAAGTTCTGTGAATCTTAAGTAGGTTAATACCTTTAGAGCACTCAGGCTAGTGCCTGGCTGGCAGGAAGCATTCAGTGGCAACTGTCATTATTAGGAGATGCTGTGGGCACCAGAAAAAGCAGACTTCTACAGATTCTTCTGTCTATCCTACAGTAGAAACCTTCCCCAAGGTCATTCCAAGGTATGGAAATGGAAAAATTCCTGGGGATAAATTTCTTTCTGCTTGCTTGACCTCTTGGGAGAAGGACCCTCCCCAGCAAATGCCAAGAAGCCTTGCTTTCATATTCAGCATTTGCTAGAATTTGCAGGAGAACACTCTGAGAATAGCTTATGCTTGAGAAGGGAACTTAGGGAGGGTTAAACATGCAAAAATTTGACCAAGTCTCCAAATGAAAAATAACAGCTTTAGGGAAAACTAGAGACATCTCTCTCTCTTTTTTACTTTCACTCTCAAAATGCATTGTGATGAATTATGCCCCGGGGCTGGTGTATGCAAACTTCCACTGTGCTCATGGAGATAATTGAATCCCCTATAATGATGGGCCAAGAAAAAAATAAAATAAAAAAGACCCAGACAGACAAGGCTCAGAGGCTGTGGATCAGCCCAGTTTGGCTTCTAGCCCACAGCACCTACAATTATTCTGCAGTGATTTTTATTTATCTATTTAGTGCTCCCACTAGGCAGGGAGAGAAAGGAAGAGAGACTGTAGAGAGGGAGAATGTAGTCATAATTCAGCTCTCATGGTTAGGCAGCAAGCTCAAAATTGAAAAAGTTATTCAAATGGATAATGAAATGGGGCTGAGTGTCTAACGTCCTCCTCTATAGGAAAATGGCATAAATTGTGGGACTTTGCAAGTGGCTTTATACGTTGTTTGTGATGAGATTATTTAAGAATCATTGCAATGATGCTAGAGGAAGACATTATTCCAGGGTGAACATTGGACATTTGCATTTGCATCAAAAAAAAAAAAGGAAATCTGTGCCTTTGGTCTTGAGAAGGTTGTCAGTCACCAAATGGAACCAGAGCCCACTCTGTGTTGCTCGAATAGTGATACAGTGCGTAAAAACTGTCTGATAAGGTTGTGTCCCTGAACCAAATGCTTTTAACATGGTCAAACAATCAGTAAATGTTCCTGAGTACTGCTTGGTAGAAGGGTGAGGTTGAAGATCTGATACACCTGCCAGTCCCAGGGAGTGGGGAAGCGATGGCCACTGCCATGCGTATCTCCTCATCTGTTGTGAATGACAATCTAAAATAGTTCCACTCATTTTAAGAGCTGGAAGTAGATGCCTGGTGGTCACTTCTATTACATGTTTGACCCACCATCCCTGACAAAATTCAATGTGAGTTTTGTAATTACAAGCACTCTCATATATAACAGTTCAGGGAAGTAGTTACTACACTTGATCACCAGAATAACTAAGGTGCAATGAAGTATGGTTAGGCATTCTGTGGAGGAGGGCATGAGTCTGAGGCTCCATAAGTCACCACCACATTTAAGTCCATATCCCTTTTATTATTGGAATTTTGTCACTCCACTTTTGAAATCTGACACTTTATACTCCAGAGAAGTACCATCCCACAGAACATTCTACAATGCAGATTCTATAATCTGCGCTCTTCAATATGGTGGCCACTAGTTACTTGAAAAGTGAGTAGCGGGACTGAAGAACTAAATGAATTTTATCTAAGTATAGTAAATTTAAATTTAAAAGTCACATGTGGCTAGAAGCTACCATGTTAAGCAGTAGAAGCCTATTCACCTATTCAATCCTCAGGAAAATTGATCCTATGCCAGCCCATATACTAGTTTAAAGCAAGTACTTTGGGGTCAGGCAAATTATTTCCAATGATCTCCTGTCAAATGAGTATTCATGAGAAAGCGGGGAGCTTTGAGAAAATTTGACAAAATGGCTTAAAAATCTGAGAAAGTTGAGATCTAGATGTTTCATATGCATCTGTCTTAGTGGAATATATAACTGGGAAAAAGGGAAGATAGGAAAAAAGAAACCAATAGAGGAAACGTAATCATTTAATTTTTATCTAGCAGTATTTTCCTCACATAGGGCTATGGAGAAATTATTAATTTTTGGCAGAAAGAAGCTTAGTAAAAACATAGACATTTTTTGCAGAAAAAATAAATGTAGTTTAGCAGGCAGAGGATGCCCACCAGGACAGCCACAGCTCCGGCTGTGAAGGAAACCAGGGGACAGGAACTTGAAGCTGAATGTCATATCTGAGACACAAACATATGGTAGGCACTCAGCAAACCCCAGGATTTGGATTCCAAGTGGAATATCTGAAAGAAAAGAGTCAAGGGTTTGTCTCTTTGAAGCAGTTAAAGGGAAGAGCGGTAAGAATTCAGAAGCTGGGTATCTAAGAATTAGAACAGTTGCAGATTCTACCAGCTGCTTGTTGTCAGGATGTAGAGAAAGAAGGACAGGGATCTATGGATGCCATTGCTGCAGGCAAGAGTCCCGAGAGCACAGGCTGTGGTGGGTGAAGTGCAAACTTCAGGGCTGGAAGCGTAGCATAGTGGGCAGAGTACTTTTTTCCCCTTTGGTACTGGGATCGAATCTAGAGGTGATTTACATTGAGCTACATTCCCAGCCCTTTTTATTTTTTAGTTTGATATTTTGAGACAGGGTCTTGCTAAGTTGCTGAGGTTGGTCTTGGACTTGTGATCCTCCTGCCTCAGCCTCCCAAGTGGCTAGGATTATAAGCATATGTCCCTATGCCCAGCTGTCAGAATGCTTTTGATTACAATAGAAGAATCCCCAGGTAATATCTTTTAAACAAAAAGGACATTTATTATTTTACACAACGTTAAGTCTAGAGGTAGGGTAGAATCAGGGTTTGATGACTTCATCTAATTTAATTCTCATGACAATTTCATGAGGGAAGTTCATTTCGTAGCCATGAAGAAGTCAAAGGTTTGGGAGGTTAAATTACTTGTCCAAAGCACAGAAAGCCAGGATTGGACCCAGAAAGCCTTGGGTACTGAAGATAACTAAAGGTTTCACAGTAGTGAGATTAACTTTATATAAAAGAGTTTTAATGTTCTATGACAGCATTGGAACAAGGTCATTGGGTATAATTTCCATTTTATGAAAGTCAGAATTCTCAGCCACAGGGAGAATGCGGATAGTGTCTAAATCACACAGCAGGTCAAATTGGTAATGAACACTGTGGTTCCAAAAGCAGAGCTTCCTATATGAACTACCAAGTATCATGGCTCCCATTCCTGCAAAAGAATAGTAAACACACACACACACACACACACACACACACACACATCAGACAACACACCCCATAGTGCCTGGCAAGTGCTTTCTGAAGCTAGTCTCATTTCTTTCCTCCCACTTTTCAATAGCTGCTGTTTTGTGAAAATACAGGGAAAGGCCTGCCATGGGCACAGAGCAAAGTAAGAAGGCAGAGCCTAGCACCTGCTGCTAAGGGATCTAACAGGAGAAACAGACCATAGTTATTGAAGGACAAAAGTGAATCCTGGCCCAATCTAGGGAGGCATAGTTTCAAATGTTAAGCTATACAAACCTCTCTTTTTGTCTGAAGTCTCAAATAGATTTTGGATCAAAAGGTAGCCCATAAATTAGAAAAATATAATGAACCCATAAGCATACCTGCACAAGAAGGACTTTTAAAAAGTACATGTAACTTGTATATAAACCAATAAAGGGTGTTATTTTGGATAAGAAAAATTTTTCACAATTGAAGGTTGAAAAGAGATCCAGTAGCTAGATCTAAGCTTAGTTTAGCCTATGTGAAGTGCTATTATTTTTCAGAAGATAATTATCCATTTATTATCTGTTGCCAATGTCATATAATACTGAGAAATTGATCAGCACATAGCCTGAAACATCTCAGACTTTGGAATGGAAATAACTGCCAAATATGGATTAAATTGATAAAAATAATTCCAAACATGATTAGAGTCACTCTGTTGTATACCCTGCACAGCAGGTGGGAAATCCTTGAGAAGAATTAGGGAAAGGTTTAGGGAAAGCAGATTAATGGAGAAAGATTAAATGTGTTTCAAAAGCAGTACAAAACATATTTTAAATGACAGTCCTTCCAGGGACAATGTTAAAAGGTATCGGGGCACATGCAAAATTCAAGCACTTGGTTTAAATGTAGACGATACAATATAAATATCAATATGTTCTTGTGGCATAAGCTGAGCACATGGAAGACACTTGAAAGTGACAGATATAACTGCTAGTTATGTTATTTTTCTTTTTATCTTTTACATTTAATTATACAAGTGATATAGAAAAGCATCATTACTGTAACAGATTAAAACAATACCCAAATGCATAAAATAAAAATGTGAAGATCCTCCTGGATGCCACAACTTCCTCACAGCCCCTCCCTCCTTCCCCATAAACATCCCCCCACCCTGAGTTAACTGGTGCCAAGTGCAGCATGTAGGCTTCTGATCCTCTTTCTAATCCATTTCCCTACATATTAAGAGGAGGGTCATGGCTATCTGGCCTTGGTCAATATGTGTGTGTGTGTGTGTGTGCTGGTTTTGTTTCTTACATAAATGTAGCCAATATAAATATTGCTTCATAATTTGATTTTCTTCATATACTCATGTATATTGGAGCTATTTTCAGGTTGGTGCATATATGTCTATCTTTTTGTTAAATGTCTGACACAGTATCTCATATCATGAGTATTCCACAAACAACTTAGTTAATGTCTTATTGATGATACTTGGCTTATCTGTAATGCTTTACTATAACAAAAGTCCCAAAGACAGCTGCTTTAATATTTTGCAAGAATTATCAGAGAAGACATCATTCCTAGAAGTCTTATTTAAAACTCATGAGGTCAATTAGCAAGGCAGCCTAAAATTAGCCAATTAATGTTGATTCTGCTCCTATTGACCAAGGCCAGGTAACCACTTGCCAGGACCCTCCTTTTGACTTATTGGCATTCTAATCACTGGGATTTAGGGAGGGCAGGCCATCAGATCTGTGCATGTCACAGAAGCAAATGCCATCTGTTCTTTATGGGATGTCACAATCCTTCTTCTTAGCTTTTAGTCTATAGACCCACCCCACCAAATATACAAATATCAGCTATTTCTTGATGTTGGTTACTATGAGATTATTTATGCTTATTTGTACTTTATGTTTCTATAATGTACATATATTACTTGCATAAGTCACATAAAGGTATTTTTTAAAGGTGCATGTTTAAGAAAATCAGAAAAAAAAGGCAAATGAACAACCATGTACCTAGAATTCACACAAACTCATCATGATACCTTTATCGTGTATTGTTTTATAATAATATAATAATGTTTAATATAAGATATATCACATAATTTAATAATATATAACATTTAAATATATAAGTATTTTCTCTATTTACAATCTATAAATTATGTGTGTAAAACCAAGCAAATTACTCAACATCTCTAAGCCTCGGATTTATAAAATAAAGGTGAGTATGATAACCTAACCTCATAGAGTTAATGTGAAGAGCAAATGAAATTACATATGCAAAATGCAATAGACAAAATGTAACAAACAGTGGGGAAGATGGTGTATAGTGTGGGGTAAGGAACATTAACTTTTGGGTCGGAAAGACCTTGGATTGAGTGTCTGCTTCACCTCTATCCTGAAGAGTAGCCTTAAGAAAGTTTATTAACATCTCCAAACTCAGTCTACTTATCCATAAAATGGGAATAAACTTTGAAATGTAATTATGAAACCTAAATACTGTATCTTCACTTTTGACCTGGCATGTGGGAAGTACCCCAAAAGTCTACTACCAAATGTCAATTTTATTCTTTTTTCCTTCTTATAGATTGTTAAGCTCCAAGTGAAGCCTATAGTGTAACTTCACTAAGAATAGAGTGGTGGCATTGGTTACTAATGATTATTTCATTTGATTACATTTTGCAGTTAATACAGTATACATAGTATCGTTTAATCTTATAAATTCCACCATGGAAGCTATAAGATCTCATTGACTTTTCTAGGGTTTTTCCATGGTTGTAAAACAGTTTCCCATGGATCTCTTATGGGATCTTGCAAGCAGATGCACTAATAGCATTTTTTGTGGACTTTCTTAATAAGGATGTTTCTATAGTGAAAATCCACCTCCGGAACAAAGAGAAGATTTGTTTACTATTCAGTATTATGATTATATCTTCTTCCAAGGCAAAGGTCAGGTTCACATTCAGCCCATTATAAAAGATTTGTGTTTTCTGAGCTTGGAGTTCCTCTGCTGTGATTCAAAGAAAGTCACTGTGTACATCCATCTGGGCTATTCTGTGAACCTCCATGGGATTTGAGAGCAATACACAAACAGGAGCTCAGATTGTTTGCTGTGCCATGAGTAATCAACCCTTTGTCTCTAAACCAGAAGTCTTGTGTATTTTGCTAGCATCCATAAAATAGTAGCAGACTACCTTGTTAACTTTCAAGTAAAGTAACATCTCAGAACCATTATAAACTCCTGACAGCCACGCAGTGCCTGCAACAGCAGGCTGTTCATCCACTAGAAAGCACCAGGTTCATAGGACATCTTCACTTCCCATGTTTCTAAGCATTCCAACATCAAACCTTGTTAATTTACCAGGCAAAAATGGCCTTGGCTTGCCTAATTCTCTCTCCAATACTACTACTGCTCCAATTTAAGCTCCCCTCATAATATTCTGAATGGTGGCATTAATCTCCTAAGGTATCTACCTGCAGTGCCTTTGATTCTACTCTGATCCTTTGTACCTTGGCAGTACTCTTGGTACTCTTGCCAAAACGTGAATATGATTATGTGGTTTCCACACAGCCACCAAGTTTCTCTCCTGACTTACTCTGTCTCATGCTCACTCTGCCTGCTGGGGCTGTGGAGGCCTTCTTTCATTTCTTAAACCGGGTTTGCCTGTACTGTCCTGCAGGCTTCGCACAGCACAACATGCAAAAGTGTCAATTCAACAGTCTGTTAGCAATAACAATAAAGTGCCCAGAAAAAATGAGGCATTTCTTCTAAATTGACCAAGGGTATGATATGGGTCAGCATGTTCCTTGTGGCCATGATAACTTTAAATACTAATCCATTTCCCCAGGATGCTCTTCTCTCTTTGTTTAGTTTTCTCATATTTGTTCTTCACACCCTAGTTCAAGTTCTACTTCCTATGAAAAAGTCAGTCTTCTCTGGCTCCATATTATATGATTCTTCTTCATAGCACCCACCAAAGTTGATATTTTATCTTCATTTTAAGTCATTGATTATCTCAGGTTTAGTTATATTATTTGATTGATGTTCCAATGCCCCTTGAACTCTATGCTCTGTGGAGAGAAGGTCCATGCCTATGTTTGCCCACTACTATCCTCAGTATCTTGCACACTGTTCAATAAATATGGACTATGAATGAATAAATATGAATGCATAGACAGAGTAGGAAATGTTATCCCAATTTTAAAGATGAGAAAATTGAGGTTCAGAGATGATTAATGAGTTTCTTATGATCAAAAGGCTACCAAGAGGCAGCACCAAGTATCACATTCAGGTTTCCTAAGGATGCAGATCTCTTGCCATTAATATTGCTCCTGTGAATCCAGAAAGTCCTGGAAAGAGCTGCATAAAGGAAACAGTACAGGAAGGGATTCTGGAGGGTCATTTATTCTAGGCAGAGTGTTAGGTCCATATAAATACTAAACTAACAATTTGCAAAGAAAATAGGCAAGAAGAAAGGACAATGGAACCAAATGGTATCTCCAGATGTAAGGCAGGGTGTGGGGAGGACATGGAAGTTGGGCATCAGGTTTGGTAGCCAGGAAGATTATGAAGAATAAGGTCTGGAGGAGGTTTAGGGATTTAGGATCTGACCCTCCAAGACTAGTCTCTGGATTTCCTAGACATTTTAAATGGCATCCACCCCTAGGTTTACACCCATTTAACCTTCTGGAAAATGGATTCCTTCCAGGTTCTCTAGTTCCTCCTCTCTTCTCTCCCTACTTCTGTGTTAAAACTCTATGATGATACATGGCCCATGGGTAGATACAATTTTCTTCAAATATAGACAGCACTTCTTTCTAATGTCAATTATATCTCCCTGTACCCATGGGATCCCTATGAAATGAGAAAGCTGAGCTGTCACCAAGGTGTGGTGAATGTATTGGTTAGCAATTGAGTACCTGTTATGAATGTATTGGTTAGCTATTGCTGTGTAACAAAGCAGCTTAATGCTTTAGTCAGCTGCTTTGCTGCTCCAAACAAAAGTCCTGACAAGAACAGTTAGAAGAGGAAAAGTTGATTTTAATGTTCACAGTTTTAGAAGTCTCAGTCCATAGACAGCTGGCTCTATTGCTTTGTGCCTGAGGTAAGGCAGAACATCATGGCAAAAAAAGGTGTGGTAGAGGAAAGCAGCTCCAGGAAGTAGAGAGAGCTCTCACCAGGGACAAAATATGTACCCAAAGGCACACCCCAATGACCTACCTCCTCCAGCCACACCAAACCTGCCTACAGTTACCACCCAGTTAATCCCTCTCAAGAGATTAATGCACTGATTAGATTAAAATTCTTGTGACCCAATTATCTCACCTCTAAAAGTTTATTACATACTCCACAGGACTGAGTGTGGCAGATGATTTTAAATGGACCCCCTGAAAATGTTTTAAAGGGATATCTTTTATTGATATGTAATGTCACATGCATGAACTTTTGAGGGAATGTCTAATATCTAAGCCAAACAATGCTCAATGGTTTAAAACAACTGAATAAATTTATAAGTAACAACTATTTGAGCTCATGCTTCTGGGGGTTGCTGGGAAATGGCTAGTGTAGGCTGGACTTGTTTTGATGTTCATCTTGGTGGGCTTACTTATGCATCTGTTGTTGATGGAGCAGGGGAGTGGTGGACCTTGCTCTATGCCAAGGTAGCTTAGCTAGAGCAGGTCTGCTTCACATGTCTCTTACCCTCATCCAAGTCTTGAAAGCTGGCCCAGCATGTTCTCACAGTGATGGCAGAAGAACAAAAACACAACAGAAAAATAGTTTCATGAGGCCTACTCAGGGACTGGCACAATGTCATAATCTGCTTGACTCTCTTACCCCAAGCAAATCTCAATTCAGCAAAGAGGGAAGTACCTCCTGTTCATAGTGGAAGAGTACTGCAAAGATATGTAGCAAAGAGTTGGGGTACAAGAAAGGAAGGAATTGAAGGTTATCACTCAATCTATAGAAGGTACTAGGCACTCATCTGAAAGCTCTGTGATCTTATATGCTTACATGTTATATGTATAATGAGAGGCATTGTTATACCCATTCCATAGGTAGTTCAAATGTTTATGTCAGTCGTTAGGGTAACACAACAATTAAACGGTAAACATTTCAACGTAGGTTTGGGTAGTTCTAAATTTGAACTCTTTTCACTATGAATTAATCAGATTATCCTTTTTCATTTCAGTTAATTTTTATATAAAGCATATATATAAATACATATGTTATATTTGAAAAACACTCTAACAATTTAGTAAATAGAATTAAAATTAAAACAATCCTAATTTCATTGCAGGTTCTTTCTTTTAGCTAGCAATCTCCATGGGTCTGTTACAAAGCTTTCTGTATTTATTTTTTGCCCTTATAATATTTTAAAAAGTTCAATATCCTGCACTGATGATAATTTTTCCTGTCATTTATACATACACATAGAGAGTTGGTATTCAATACACTATAACATGGAGCTCATTAGTAAGGCAATTCTTTCACAGCATGAAAACATTCTGTTACTTAAAACAAAAATTTACAACAACCCTAGCATTAAGTACAATAATTAGCTATCAGTAAAGGATGTCCCTTTAAAACATTTTCAGGGGGTTCATTTAAAGTCATCTGCCACACTCAGTCCTGTGGACTATGTAATGATTAGACTGGACGTAGTGAAATGATGGAAATGATGGCCCAAATCATCATGCTGGGACCTCAAAGCGTTTGTTCCTATAGTTTAATTAGCTTTCTTTTATAAAAGTCAAACAGTGTAGATTTTCACGATCATGCCCTATTATCATTGTTGGAAAGTGGCAATGCTTGCTCTCAGTGACTTAGCAGACATCTGAAGAGCAACAAGATGATGCTTTCTGGCCTCAACTTATAGACTCAAGAAATAACCAATAATCTCTATTGTCCAAGGTGCCTGGCTCGTCTGCATACTGTCCCCAGGTGGAACTCAGAACCACCATCATTTACAACAAGCCTCATCTCTCTTCTATCAACCTTGCGTTGAAGGCTAAGACCAGAACAGATCCATTCTTGCTTTTGAATATTAGCACCAAGAGCTGGAGTTTTTGAGCATATCACTTAAGCTCTCTAAGCCTGAGTTTTCTCATCTATTTAATAGAGATAATGGTTCCCACTTTCCCTTCCTTAGAAGGCTGAGAGGAAGAGCAGATGATCAAGAACTATTCATTTGCTCCCTACTTTGATTGCTGTCTTACCAATGCTCTGAATCCAAAAACCAGGCTATTGATGAACATTTTTTTTATTCTTTGAAACATACACTCCTAGCAAGTGAGCAATAATAACACATCACTATGCAGCTCTTACAAAGACATTTTTCGCACTCTACCCCACTAAACCAATATGACAAACAACTGACATTTCTGGTAAAGACTTACCCATAGAAAGAGTCCCAAACCAAAGGGAAAATAATTTTGGAAATATATCAGTCTTTTCATCCCTCTACAGGTTCTTCATATGCTTTCATTTTCATAAAACTGCACAAGATCATAGTAGGATTCACTGAAATGCAACTAAAAGCCATGTTGAACAATGATGTTTTGGTCAGTTTTTGCTATTACTAGTGTCTCTTCTCAAAACCAAACAGGAAAGATCACATTTTGGGAAAAAAAGCTGTATATTAATTTCCCCCTAATTATTAATTTTCCTGCAAATTTTAGGGGAAACAGTTACAAAATACATTTAGATCTAGAACAGGTTTGATTTACCTGACTTTTGTCACTTCCGTTTGGATCCCAGTGGTCTGGGAAGCTATGGCCAAAAGGCAACAAGGCGACAGAAAATACATCTGTCTGAATTGCAGGAGCATTATTGTAGGAGCACTCTCCATACCTTCAACGCCTCTCCTGCCCCTTTCCCCACTCCAAGCTGATGGATTGTGTGCCTGACACAGAGCAGTACCCCATTGGATGTAATCTCAGGGCCATAATTGGTCTGAGAACCATTCATAAGCTGTTACACTACCTGGAATAAATGAGTTCTGCATCTGGATCCAACAGAGCAGTCTTACCAACCTCCGGAGTCTGGGTGAAATGACTCTGAGACCGTTCACCCCATACCTCATCCCACGGGACCCCATTTCGTCCTTCCTAAGGACCCCTTACTTTCATCTCCCGGGACCACGGCTCGTGGGCAGACCCATGCAAGGCACTACATAAACAACATATTATGCTGTTACCTTTAACACTGTGCAGCTTTCTTGGGTTAATCAATCCAGGAAGGTATTGATTAGTGGTCTTTAATACATGGACAGACTATAGATAGCATTTACACAAAGATTTTAGGTAAATTATCTCATTTGATTCTTACATCTACAGAGCAATAGAGATGAGAAAGAAATGAACAGATATTTGATTCTGCTAAAAATATATATCAACAAGTAATAAATTATCATAAATACTATTAACAATTAATAATTGTAATACTTTCATTGAGACTTTACTGCCTTCCAGGCCCCATGCTAAGAACTTAACTTTCATTATCTCTTTTAGATCTCCTGTGATATAGTGTTATCATTTAACTAAGAGATGAAGACTCTCCAAGGTTACCTAGCCAACAAAATTGTGAAACTATTGCTCTTTAACACCAGAGATAGAGGGCTCATGAAAGAAAGCAATTAAGTTCAAAAATCCCTAATATTATACAGAGAGCAAGTCTAGGAGGTGAGAATTGGTCCTTTGAATGTCAACACATTGTTCATTTAAATATACTGAAGCTTGGCTTATTTTACCCTCACAAAGGACACTGAAATTTGCTACCTTGAGCAATTAATGTGGTGTGAAGTATGTGGACAGGTATTACACAGTCAAAAATACTTGGGTCAATTTTTCAGGGTGATCTTTTACACTCATGTGGGACATCACTTAGGAATAAATGTATCATTATTTCTCCCATGAAAGGAGATCTTTAAAGAGACATTGAAAACAAAACAAAATCAGTCAAATCACATGAAATTGTCAATTTTTAACTAATTTGTAACCAACAAAAGTGCCAATTGTAGAGGCTGGGTTTGTAGCTCAGTGGTAGAGTGCTTACCTCACAAGCATGAAGCCCTGGGTTCAATCCTCAGCACAACATAAAAAGAAACAAAATAAAGATATTGTGTCCATCTACAACTTAAAAAAATTAAAAACAAAACAAAACAAAAAAGTGCTAATTGGATATGGCCCAAATATTAAACAGTTAATGTAGCTCTGGTGGTTAGCAACACCTACAATAATTCTACTTCCCCTACAATTCCACTAACATAGGGCAAATAGACACAGGATAGGCAACAGCAATTATAAAACTTTGGAAGCTGAAAAGCAGGCAGATGAATGATAACTGAGTAATAGAATAAAAGTGAATGTAAGATGGAGTGAGGAAATCTAAGGACCAACCCCAGTTGCATTTTAAAATCTTCAAAAGGCCTAACAACTATTAGCACTAGAAGCTGTGGAATCAAGAGTGAAGAGCTGGGAAACTAACATCAAATTAGTAGGAAAGAGTTCTCCATTTTTCATTCCTGGTTAACTATCTGTTCCTTGTATCATGAAAAGATTGGAAGCTTGTCTTAGGAGAGGATCAAACAGGTCCTTGGATGTGGAGAGAGCAGGCTTAGTGAAGGCAATGAGTGGCTAATTATGTACCCAATGCTGTGGTTCCACTCCCAGAATGTCAGTGCCCAGACTTGCTTTCCAGGTGAGATGTGGGGAGAGTGCTCCCTGGAGTATGTGACACCCCAGGGGAAAGACATAAAAATAGTCACATGAGAGGTTCCCCTAAAAGCTCATCCAGAAAATGCTACAGTGCATCTAAAATTCCATGAATGATTTCCTTCCCCATAACTGTGAATATGTAACATTTATGGAGCATAAATTATAATTGAAATAAATTATAAATTTATTTATTTATGTGAATAAATAACATCTGAGGACAGTCTCAAACATAGAAGATAGATACAAAAACTGCAAATTATATATGGAAAGTATAACAAGAAATACACAATCAACCATTAATAGCAGCCTCAGAAAAAGAAGGTAAAATACATGAAACTAGAGCAGCATGCTGTTAAAAAAGAACAGTAATAACAAGCACATGCATACATGCACACACACACACACACCATTTATGGAGATTAAAAACAAGATGTTTAGAGTAAAAACCTCAACAAAACCATTTTTAAAAGATATTTTAAAGTCAGAGAATCAAATAATGTGTTTCAGAATCCAAAAAATAGCAGTTACAGAGAAAAGAGGATTAATCTAAGAGGAAATAATCAATAAAATGACTCAGGAATTTCCTACAGTGGAAAGAAATGAGTTTCCAAATTAAAAGGGCCCACTGGGGTGTAGTGGGAGAATAGACTCCCATCCACGTATGCTGTTGTGAAAATTCACAGGGCTTGGCTCCAAGAAAAGACCCTACAAACTGCCAGAAAGAATGAATAGGTGCATGTAAAAAGGAATTGGAATAAGTTTATTTTTGTTTTTCTTTTAATTGACATATATTACCTGTACATATTTGTT
This sequence comes from Geosciurus inauris, assembly GCA_004024805.1. Lineage (NCBI taxonomy): Eukaryota > Metazoa > Chordata > Mammalia > Rodentia > Sciuridae > Geosciurus > Geosciurus inauris. The sequence goes on from PVHX01003984.1 coordinate 64,851, forward strand.
GGGTATGATATAATGTTGTAATACACGTATATATTGTATAAAAATCAAACCAGGGTGTTTAATACATTTATCACCTTGCACATTTATCATTTCTTTGTAGTGAGGAAAAGTACTCTCTTCTAGCTATTTTGAAATATTCAATACAATATTGTTGACCATAGTCACCTTACTGTGGAATGGAACACCAGAACTTACTTCTAACTGTAATTTTGTAAACATTGATGAATTGCTTCCCATCCTCCTTTTCCTCTTCCTCCCCTTCCCAATATCTGGCAAACCAATATTCTGCTTCTTATGTCTATGTGGGCAACTTCTGCAGATTTTACATACCTCAAGTGAGATCATGATTTCTGAACAGCATCCCAGTAAACCAGAGAGCTGAGAATATGACCCAGGAGAAAACCAATGAAAATTCCTGGCACAGCATTGTTCTGGACAGCATCAGACAAGAGAAGGAAAAGATGGAGATATTCAAGATGGATATACACCTAAGGAAAAACAGTTTTAAGTTTTGTGATGTGGTTGACTATGTGGAAAATTGTACTTAAAAGCTTTTGTGGGGAAAATTAGCAATATATACAGACTAGTAATAATGGGAAAAAAATCCCACAAGACAATCCACTTCTGAAAAGATAAAAGGCAAGGAAAAAAGCAAACACAGAACTCAATAGTACAAAGTTAGAAATAATATTTGCATAGGAATACTATAGTTATAACTGAATATTGATTTACCCAAATATAATGGAGCCAGGCACTGAAGTTGAGAGGAAGGAGCTAAGACCTCATCAGTCATAATAGAAAGTCAGAAGATAATACTTAAAATTCATTAATCCAAAGAGAGCAATATATACATGTTATTTAGAAATGCATGTGCTTAAATGCCAGAAGAAAATACTAAAAGAACAAAATGATTGCCTCAAGAGGGAGATTGGGAAAGTGCAGAACAGTGTGGCAGGGAATTACTTAGAAATTTTTATGAGAACTATTTTTTTAGAACTATTTGACTTTTAAACTATGTGAATGTATTACTTTGATAAAATAAATATTAATTTTAAAAATCCAAGTTCAGCAAGCATGATGCTATAGCTCCTTTGAAAACAAATTTTCCCGTTTTGACAGAGGCCTTCTTAATATTATCAACACTTCTTAAGTGCATAAAATGTGCAGAGCAGGGCATTAAGTAGTTTCTAAAGTCACAAGAATGCATCATTTAAATAAATTCATCTAAGCAAGTGCGAAGATTTGACCTTCCAAGATTAATTGAAAAAGAAGGGTCAATACTTTGTTATGTGTTAACCAGAGCTGTAAACTCAAGAAGCACTTAAACTAGAGAACATCACTCATGAGACAGCAAATTTCAGTAAAATGACAATTACTAGTGGATAACCTCAAGAAAACAATGTTAAGCTATTCCTTATTTCCCTTTACCAAGCTCTAAATCTCCATTACTTTCTAAAGTGATCTTTGTGTCTGTGGGACTTTGTTGACAAATCATTTCATGCCCTCTGGGCGGATCTTGGAACATTCTTTGTGTGCTTCCAGGGAGAATAATAGTCTTGGCAGGAAGCTGCACCCTATGAGCTTCACTTCTCTTAGCTCTGTGTGGATGTCCCTCCAAGGGCCCCTGCTCTGGGCCAACTTTGGATGGGTGAAGTGTGACATAATTCTTAATTTTGCATCTGATCACTTAGAAAAGCTCTTTGTCCTTTCAGCTTCAATTCTGACAGGTCATTTTCTGCTGGTGTATCAGTAAAAAGTGCTACTGAGAAACTCTTAGCATAAATAATCCACAGTGCCTCTCCCTTCACCTTGACCCCTTTTCTACATTCTTCATTGTTGGCCATCTTGGCTTCTCTTACCACATTTACAAGTTCAGTATTGTCTTTTGCTATTTCTGAAAGCTCTCATTTGAAGTTTTTTCTTTTCCTAACTTTTACCAAAGAGCTATTACTTGATGATTCTGTGGGTTTAGGGAGATTGTGCTGTTGTAGGCATCTTCTCTGTGTTCCTGTTGGCTCTCTGTTCCTCTCTAAAGTTATTACATGAATCTGCTTGAGAGACTCCCTCCTGTCTTCCCCAAATTTAAACACTGGTTTGGGGACTATGGTTCTGACTTCTGATTGGTTCATTTCTTCGTTTTAGGTGCTTTCACTTTTTTTTTTTTGTTTTTGTAGTAGGTGGGCAAGTGTGGAATCAGAAGAGGAGACCTGAAAGAACTCAAGAGATGCAGAGGGTGGGGAATACCCATAGTCCTGGGAAACTGACAGGGATATGGAAAAGCTGAAGAGTCCTGGAAGTTCCACATGCTTCCAATTCAGACTCAGGCTCCCAGCAGTCACCATGATGATGCTCATTCCAACCTACATCATCACAAAGACCTCCAAGTTGTTCTCTTGGAGAAAGTTCCCCTCTTAGAAATATGTACTTGGTAAACTAAATTAAATGGGGAAAGAATATTTGATTCTAAGAAATCCTGTTTTCAGTCCGTGTGATTAGCATACATGCATTTAATAAAATAAAGTCAACTAACAGTTTATAAATTCAAGGAAGATTTACATATGCTGCTGATGGCATTCATTCATGTATTCATTAAACATTTACTAAGCATCTACCTAGGCCTAGGTACTCTACCTTGGCCTATGCTTTGTATTAGAATTCAGCACCACAGATCTAGAGTCATTACTATTTTCATATATTTTGTATCAGTAATCTGACTCTTGGGAATTTGTCCTAAGGAAATAATTTGAATGGAAAAAATAAGTAATATGTAGAACATATTTATAGCAGTATTATTTATAATGGTGAAAAATTCAAATGCCCAGAGATAGGAGAATTAAGATAACTGTGGCAGATTCATTCCAGGAACATCAGGTACTTACTGACAATGATGAATATAAAATGTGGAAAATACAAAAGAATATATAAAATATTAGAAACAAAACAGACAAAAATTCTATAACAGTATGATGGTGACTATATAAGATCATGTATATATGAAAAGTTACAGAGAATAGTGAAAAATGCATAGTGATAATAGTTGGGTGGTTAGATTACATCCTTATTTTCCTTCTTTAAATAATGTAAAATTGTCTTAATGGTAAGTGAAAGTCATGAATAAACTAAAAAAAAATCTTTAAAAACAGCTCTTTTTGGACCATCAGGTAAAGTACCCCAAAGGCAGGATTCCTAGTGTCCTTAATAAGAATGGTTGGTTACTTGGGAAAATATTATGGCATAAGACACCAAGGAAAAGGTATTCTCAGAAGCCCGTAGTGAGAGCGTGTATCATTCAATACTCAGGGGCAGGAGCTCCCTAGATTGACGCAGTTCCTTTCTCAGCCTGAACTTCACTGGTTTCTGTAATTTTTCACTACTCTGAGGAGATTTCATCCCCATCTGGGGCTTTCCAAATATTGACCTTCTTGAAGATCACTTGGGGTAATGGATAATTCAGATCAAACTGAATTAAAAATTGTTCTGACTGAGCTTTTCTAGGTGATGCTGAAAAAGTCATATTTCTGAGTCTATCTCCTGTAGAATGGGGGTGATGATAGCAACTCTCTCCCAGGTTATAACAACAAAGTATGCAAAGATTTAATAGCATGCCTCCTCCTTTGCAGGGCGACCGAATAAACATGAGTTTCCTGCCTTGAGGTTGAAAAGCTGCACCCATGAGAAGATCTGTATGGAGTCTGTCCATAGCTGCCTCTCGCTCATCTGGCACCACACACTGCCCGTGGCCGAGTGTGGCCTCAGGTGGTAGAGTGGGCTGTACCCTGATAGCAAGTTCTTGGCAAGACCAGTTGACTGCTTATTTTATCATCACAAAGGCAATATGTGCTTACTAAATAAAACTTGGAAAGGAGTGAAAAATGAAAAACAATCCCCCAAAGTCTCCCCACTTGAAGAAATGGCTGTTAACATTTTGGCATATTTCCTTCCAGGCTTTCCCTATGCGTAGGTTTTGGCAGGTTTTTATACACAATTGTAATTATGCTGCACATAAAATTTTGCATCATGAATTTTTCATTTAAATGTAGCAGATAAGCTGTTTTCGTGCCACTCCGTAGTTTTCAGGACCATCATTTTTAATGGCTGCATAACATTCTTGTTTGGAAATCCTACAGGCGGTGACCAGGCATGCATGCTTTCCTGTTGTGGGCTGGGAAGCCTCTTGTACAACTTCTTTGTTACGAGGAAGACATCTAAGTTTTCCAGGTAGCCTCAGATCATACAACGAATGGCATTTGGGAGTATACAAATCTTCTTGGGAAAAATGAAGAAAGAAGGAAGAGGAAAAAGGAATAAAGAGAGGGAAAAAACAAAAATGAAGAAGAGAGAGAGAAAGAACATACAAGGAAAAGGAAAAAAGAAAAGGAGAAAGAAGATGAAAAGAGGAAAATGTAACAAAGGAAAGAAAATGAGGAAGAGGAAGTTTGGAGGCTAAAGAGGCAGATATCTTGTACCTTTGATGAGACATGGACCCCTTTGATTTCCACATGGTAGATGCACTCTAAGAAAGACAGTGGTTCTGAGTTCCTGTCCTGTTGGCTACTTCTAACACATCACCAACCTCTGATGTTTTTGTTCTCAGTCCTTCATATTTAATATTATGGCTATTGGACTTTTTTTAATATTTATTTTTTAGTTGTAGGTGGACAGAATATCTTTATTTTATTTTTATGTGGTGCTGAGGATCGAACCCAGTGCCTAGCGTGCTAGGTGAGCACGCTACCACTGCGCCATAACCCCAGCCCCGGCTATTGGACTTTTTAAGGCCACTTATTAATTCTTTATTTTCATTCAAATACATTAACCTGACACCCTTCTTTCTAAAGACTCATTATTACTCAACTCAATAGATGAAGACCTTTAATTGATTCATTGGGTTTTGAAGGGCAGTGTCCTGTACTAGATATCTTCCTCTAGAAGATACTTGAATTCTTCCTCCAGGGATTTCATCTTTTTCCTCTTTGATGCCATGTGCTTGGCTGGGATTAACTCTCTTTCCAGTATTTTGCTCCTGTCACCATAATAGAATTTCAAGACGTGTGTTCCATTAGCCACATGCTGGCACTTTCGTAGTCCCTGATGGGGTTCTGGGCCCATGTGTTTCGTCCTATTTTGGGGAAAGAATGGTTTCTGGAAGACTCTGAAAGCCTCTTGTGCTGCTGCCAGATGATCAGTGCTGCTGAAAGGAGGGAACTGAGCTGGCTTTCCTCCAGTCTGCCCTGGGGACCATCTGCATTTTGTGAGCTTGGGACCTGCCATTGCCCACAGGATGACTGTGAACATCAGAGGCACTGGCAGGGTTTTCCATGAAGGCTGGAGCAGGATGCGAACAGCTTGCCTGCATACGGCTCATTCCACTATCCCAGGAAGCCAAAAACTATACCATGGAGCCTTGGTAGGAAGAACGTCCCAACTGGTAGGTTTACAAAGGCCTCTTCATACAGGGGCTCAGGCCCAACAAGCAGGCAGGATCTCCTCCACCCCTTGCCCTGTCACCTGTCATCATGGACCAGGACAAGTACAGGGCTGCTTCTCTGCCAGGGAAGAGTCATGCTCAGAGGACCTGGAGTTGAAATCTGACTCGTACACTTAGGTGCTCTGTGACTTGAGTTAGTAAAATGGCATTTATGCTCAGCGTCTTCATCTGTAAACTGGGGACAAGAATCCATGTCCTGATTACTTTGCAGGGTTGGTAGAATTGTAGATAATAAAGGTTAAAGTATATGATTTTTCAAAAATGTCCTTCCTAGGTCAAGGAGGGAAAAGAGAACAGTAGAAAGAATACTGCTTTGGCATCAGGAGTCCTGGGTTCTAATAACACCTCTGCTATTGACTACTTGCATTCAATCAGTTTCCTCATTCCGTAAATAGGACTAACAAAGCCTATTTGTGTAGACTTTTTGCAAACATTAGGTAAGGTAATAGGAGTAAAACCTGGAAGTGCTTTAAATTATAAATTAAGGTACTATGAGTATTCCTGTTAGGGGAACCCTTGTCAGAAGTTAGGCTGACAGTGGTATTACAGAATGGTTATTTGTGTCCCTTCCAATTTTATACCCCCATGTGATAGTACTAAGAGGTGGGGCCTTTGACAGGTATTGGGGTTGGATGAGATCATAAGGTGGGTTCTCATGATGGGATTAGTTCCCCCATGAAAGAGGCAGCAGAAAGCTTGCTTGTTCTCTTTTACTTCTGTATGAGGACTCAGAGAGAAGGCAGCTATCTATAAGCCAGGAAGAGGGCCCTTACCAGGATCTGATCATGGTGCCACCCTAATCTTAGATTTCCAACCTCCAGAACTGTGAAGAAAGAAACTTATATTCTTTAAGCCACAGTCTACAGTATGACAGCCTGAGCAGATAAACTTAGTGTTAGAACCAAGCTGTAGCTGTCAATTACTTAGAACCAGGACCAGGGCCAGGCAGATAAGGCTCTAACCCCCATGCAAAATTTAAGGAGGTGCTCTAAATTCAATGACCAACATAAATATTTTAATGCAATGTTCAAACAACAATTAAAAGCAAAACAAAACAAGCATCCAGGATGGGTAAAATACCAAAACTTTAAAGGTAAAATTAGTCACAGAGCTTGGGACTGACTGACACAATAGTAGTAGTGATCTATTTAAAAAGTTTTGAGGGCTAGGGGTATAGCTCACTTGGTAGAGTGTTTGCCTCGCATGCACAAGGCCCTGGGTTCAATATCCAGCACTACAAAAAAGGATATATTGTTCATCATGAATTTTTACATTAATTTTGATTTTTAAAATATTGCATTAAAACATAAATTATCTTGATTACTGTTTAAAGCCATCAGAAATTTTGCCCCCAGAATAACTGCCTCACTTGCCTAACCTGGCCCTCTCATCACCCATGATACTTCATTTCATGGGGCCTACTGGCCCAAGTCCCCATGTCTGCCTTCTCATTCATAATTGAAATTTACTGTCCACTGTCTCTTTTTCTAGGCCCTGCTCTGTTAATCCATATTGAATATTAATTATTGTTTTCCTCTCAGAAATTGACAATTGGAGCAGAAGGAAAGAGCCCTAAAAACATAACGTCAGAAGCCCAAAGAGTGACTCTCTCTTGGTGGAAAGTTAATTTTTCACTCAATAAATATATATATGAAACATCTAGTGGTTGTGTGTCTTGTGTGGTACTGAGAACTCATCAATAAAACGACCCTGTCCTTGGTGGGAAGAGCTCACAGCCCGGGTGAGGAAGCCGACTAATTACAATACAGGGAGAAGAGTGCTCAAGGGAGCGTGGGGCTGGGGGACAGGAAAGGAGCTCTCAGGTCTTTCCTTTGGAATCAGGGAACAGGGAAGTCTTCGCAGATGAAGAGCTGCTTGAATTCTCAAAAAAATCTTAACTGTTTTATTCTGATTCTACCTCATATATGATCATTGCACAAATCAGGTGAAAATATAAAGAAAACAAAATATTTACTTTCATCTACCAAGTATGACTATAGTTAACATTTTGGTAAATGTCTTTCTCATTTATATCTATATTTATACCCAGAATGGGTATAAACGTACACTTACAAATAAGGTGTTTTCAACATGTATAACCGTTAAAACTTACTAGGATTGTCTTCACCTTGTGCTGGAACCCCTATTCCAAGAAAATGAGAGAGACAAAGAACAGAAAAAAATTAGCATTTCCACAAAAGTAATACTGTGTCTTAAAATAGTTTCCCTTTATACTAAGAATTCAATCAATTCAAAGTTCAAACTCCCCATCAGTACTTTTCTCATCTTACAAGTAGGCTCCCCTACCTACGCCTTCCATGGCACCAGGGTGCAGGAATTAGTGTGCCTGTCATCAAAGGAGCCAGGGTCTGGTCTGACCTCCCAGAGGCTATATGGCTCCTCGGTTGCTAGGGATCCTGCACCGGTGTCCACTGAAATGCATCTGAGTCTTGCTGGTCTGGGTGGGCTGATGGCTTTCCTGCCAGGGAGCACCAGTCATATCATACCTTTGCTCAGGTGGCCATTCCCCATTCCTCACCCTGGCTTACTGGTCCATCAGCACTGCCATGTTTCTGAGTATGAAGCAATTTCTCTGTTACTACCTAGTTTTATGGTAATGCATAAGTTTGGGAAGAAGGACAGGGATTAGATCATACAGGCCTTCATCCATGGAAGGGAAGGAATTTGGAGTTTTCTTTAAATGTGATGGTTTAAATAGTAGGTGTTCCCAGAAGCTCATGTGAGACAATGCAAGAAAGTTTAGAGGTGAAATGATTGGGCTATGAGAGCCTTATCCTAATCAGTACATTAATCCTCCGATAGGGGTGAACTGGGTGGTAACTGCAGGTAGCTGGGTCATGGGGACGTGCCCTTGAGGTTTATATTTTGTTCAAAGAGAGGAGCTATCTTTCTCTCTCTTTCTCTCAGTCCTTGTGCCACGTTCCCAGCTGCTTTCCTCTGCCACACACTTCTGCCATGATGTTCAGCCTCACTTAGGGCACAGAGCAATGGAGTCAGCCATCCATGGACTGAGACGTCTGAAATCGTGAGCCCTCAAATAAACTTTGCCTCCTCTAATTGTTCTTGTCAGGTCCTTTGATCACAGCAGGGAAAAATCTGACTAAAACATAAGCTATTCAAAGTTTTAAACAGATGATTGATGTGCAGTTCTCATATTCAAAAGGTCATATTTATTGCTCTGTGAGAATGGACTGGGAAGGACAGGAGTGGAGGTAGGGTGAGTAGAGAGCTATTGCATGTGTCAGGCTATTTATGATGGTGACCTAAAATTAGATAGCAGCCCTGGAGCTAAGGTCAATGTCAAAGTTTGAACTTGCAGGAGTTGCTGATAGGTAGGATATAGGAGGAGACATAGTTGAGGTTTAGGGAGAGCAAAGGGCAAGGTGGATGGTTGTACCACTGCTGAGATGAAGGGTCCTGGGACAGGTTTGGGGCAGGGATTGGGTCAGAAGTTCTGTTTTAGATGTATTCCATTTCCCACATTCTTGAGACCTCCAAGGGGAGATACTAAGCTGGCTGTTTGGTGTATGAGTTTAGAGAAGAGGTGTGGACATCATCAGCTCTTAGCAGGCATTTAAAACAGGGGAATGAAGGCAATGGCATGGGGACAGTTACAGGACACAAAGGAAGAAGATCTAGTAGAGAGTTCTTGGCGCCTCCACAGTTAGAGCTTGAGCTGAGGAG
>PVHX01003984.1:74143-106689 GCA_004024805.1 Geosciurus inauris
TATTTATTTTCATGTGGTGCTGAGGATCGAACCCAGTGACTCACGCATGCAAGGCAAGCGCTCTACCCCTGAGCCACCGCCCCAGCCCCCTGGATCCCTCTTGATACACCATCACACATTGAATTTTAGCTTTGTTAACATATCTGCCTCCCTGTCTAATCTGAGAGTGATCCTAGTTCATCCTTGCATTTCCTCTAAAGGCAGCTTGATGTCTGGCCGAGTCTAAGTTCCCAGTGAATGTTAAGAGCGTTAAAAAGATCCATCACCAGATTAAGGGAGGAGCTAGTGTGTAGAGTTAGAAAGATGGCCATGAAGGTTATGAGGGGCCATGCCTCATTTGAGCAAGAAGTGAGCAGGCAGGCACCACTGTACCAGAGGCACAGATATGGCTCTGGCTCCCACCAGAGCCGCTCTTGTGGAGGGGAGGGTTCTGCCTGAGAATGGACTCTACCAATTGTTGGCACCTGTGAGAGGTTTGGACCATGGAAAGGAGGCAGATTAGCTGATTTCTGTTGGCCAGTATGCCCCAGGGATATGTAATTCTTCCTCAGCATCACTCCAGTGTTCACCCTACAATCTGGGCTATTCAGATTACAGGAGTGGACCAGTGATGTCCCATGGCTGGACTCTGCAGAATGTCCCTCAGCTCCAGGGACAACTTCTAGATTGGAATAGAAAAGGCAGCTCCCCAGTGGGTCACTTCTGCAATATTTTGACCTACTCCTCCAGCACTCCTGATGATCACTAAGTCAATTCCCTATTGACTTCATTAAATGTCTTCATTCTGAAATACACAAGGTATTTGTTTCCTTTAGTATTTTAACCCTAACTGATAACACTGCTTCCTACAGTTTCCTAAACTTCAGCCAGCAAGGAAGAAGGAGAGAAGCCTTTAACATGGGGAAACAATTCCCTCCTCCTCCATCTGCCACTCAACTCTTTTGGGGCACATGACCCAGGAGTATCTTTACCAAAAGTTGGTTTCTCACATGGAAACTGTGAAGGGTATGAGACTGGGTAATGTATGCTGATGTAAGGGTCAAACAGGAACTCAGAGATGAAGGTGAATAAGACAGCAAACAATTCTATGTGGGACACTGTGTACAGGCCTCCAAATTAAATGGAAATGGTGGGGATTAATGAAAGTTTCAGAGCAGGAATTGTGAAATGGCTCCTGGCACCAGCTTCGGTATGTTCTGCTCTCTGTCATGATGCCATTGTGTCTGGGACTTGTACATTTTGCTTGTGCTAGATTTATTATTATTATTTTTTTTAACTACAGAATTCTTTAAAAGACAAGACAAACCTGAGCCTACAAGGTCTTTGTAGAAGTGGTAGCAGCAGGAAAGGGAAGGATTGGTAATGGCACATTGAAGATGCTAAAATGTGTCTAATGAATGCAGGAATGATAATCAAGGACTTCCCGTGACCTGGCTTGTGCTTTGGTCTCATCTTCTGCTATTGCTTTTTGTATTCTCTCTCTGCCATCCAACCCATCTTCCTTGCTGTCTGCCTCCCCTCTGTGCTCCTGAGCCTGGAAGAGCTTCTCCTTTGCTTTCTCAAGCCCTGGATCAAATCCCACTGTCTTCAGACTGCTGACATCTGGGGCCTCCTCCACCTGACAGTGGTCTCGCTCGCTCTGAACAGCCAACACCTTGCGTTCCTTCAGCCTTTAGATAGTTTCACCCTGCTGAGTCATGATCTAGCTGAGTAGTGCTCATTTGGCTGCTAAACCTCCCAGGAGGGAAACCAGCTCATCTGGAGCCCATTTTACATGCTCTGCACTTTATAGGCTTTAACACCTTCAGTGATCTATCAACCTGCCAAGGACACAGTGCTCTGGAGCTTAAGCAGCTTTCCCCAGAACACCTGATTGCAAGTGGCCAAGCAGGGAATGGGACGTGGGTAGAACCTGCTTGACTCAGATCCTGGTGCTCCCTCTATTTCAACTGCCTCCCTTGGCTTCGCCTTGCTTTTCACATTTGTATCCGGCCCTTTCATATGGGGTGCCCACTTCTGCTTGGAGGTGGCCTGAACATGATAGTTAAGAAGTAGTATTTGGATAATGGGAATTATATGAGTTAGTTTATTGTTACATACAAGAAGAACTCTAGTACTTTGGCCTTTTTTAAAATGTTTACTTTTGCTAGCTTATTCGCTGTAATAGAGATGCTGAATTAACTCTCCCCATTACACAGATTTAAAAAATAAAACCAGAAACAACATTGAAGGTAAATGAATTTCCCAAAGTTGTATAGTAAGAAATCTTGGTCTCTCATACCTAATTTAGTTTTTCTATCAAAGTACTAGGCATACTGTGATGAGACAATTATTGAAAACATATTACATAATACAAAGTAATTGCGTTAAGTTTTCTATTTCTGCTGTAATGGATGATCAGAAATTAAAAGAATGAAAAGTTATCTTACTATTATGGAAGTCAGAAGTCTGAAATGGCTTTCAAAATTCCTTCGGGGGCTTTGAGAGAGAATTTGGGTTTTTAAATTTTGTTTTTCTCTTTCCTGTTTCTCAATTTTCCTGCCTTCTGGAGGTGACCTACACTTCCTGCACTAGCTTCTGCCTTCCTCTTATAAATGCCCTTGTGATTACATTGGACCCACCTGGATAAATGAAGCTAGTCTCCACCCAAGAATGTAACTTAATCGCACCTGCCAAGCTCTTGTACCATGTAAGATGACATATTCATAGGTTCTAGGGTTTAGTATGTGGAGATCTTTGTAGGGACTGAGGGAGACTCTTTTCCACAGAAATTATCAATAATTTTGCTAAATATAATAGTAGCAATTATGTTTTTAGAATATCCTCCTTGTTATCAATATTTGCTTTAAAATTCCAGAAAAAAATAAAGAGGTATTTGTGGAAAGATTGGCAAAATGATAGCTATTAAAGCTGAGTATTTTTTTTTTTTTTTTGGTACCAGGGATTGAACTCAGGGGCACTCGACCCCTGAGCCACATCCCCAGCCCTATTTTGTGTTTTATGTAGAGACAGGGTCTCACTGAGTTGCTTAGTGCCTCGCCATTGCTGAGGCTGGCTTTGAACTCACGATTCTCCTGTCTCAGCCTCCTTAAGTGCTGGGATTACAAGCGTGAGCCACTGCAGGTATTAGGATATTTCACTAGTTTAAATATATTTAAAATGTTCAACATTTTTTAAACAGTTATTCCAACCTCATCCCTTTCTTCCCAGTGGTAATTTCAATGCTGAATTTCATGTTTTTATTTCCTTCCATAATTTTAGTATTACTACCCATTAATTATAGTATTACTATACATTCATATAATTGGTTTGGACATTTTTAAAATTTTTATATGTAGTATTATGCTCATATTTTAATAGGTTTTTGAGGTTTATTCATGTTGATACATGGATGAATGCAGTTAATTTTTTTAGCTAATATAAATTATTCAACAGTTTGGCTATATCTCATTCTATTCCTTATGGTGATGTGCATTAGGTTTGCTTTCAACTTTTAGTTACCACAAGCAATGCTGCAAAGGATCTTATATATGTCTTTGTATACATATTTGACATTCCATAGGGGATACTAAATGGTAGAGTTGCTAGTCTGTAAGGTACAACCATGTTCATCCTTACTAGAACTCACTACATATTTAATAATGAGGTGGTGCCAATTTATACTCTTCTGCAATATATGGTGTTTCCCATTTACATTCTCATCCTCATACATTATTTTAAAACTTTACCATTTTTGCAAGACAAGATATGTAAAGTACTGAAGAAGCCACACTTTAAAGATGTGATTCTATCATATTCAGCACTGAGTATTGCTAAGTACGATGCAGATCTGATGGCTGTTCTCTTGTGAGTGACAAAGATGTGTGCATGCTCACACACACACACACACACACACACACACACAGATACATGCGCATATTCATATTTCCATTTGAATGTAGTTAGGATGTTGCTCTATCTAGTGACCTGTGTATTATTTGAAAGTTTTTACCTTTTCTTAGAATATCTTTTTATTCTTAATGTTCTGAAACTGCAAGGATAAATCTAGGCATGGGTCTTTTCCATTCTTTCTTGCCAATGTTTAGTGAAGCCTTTCATTCTGTATTTATATCTATGTAGTACTAGAAATGATTTTCATATTATTTTCAAAATTATTCTTCCTCCAATTCTGTTCTTTCTTTTAATGGATGTTGGAGGTTTTTTTTTTTTTTTTTTCGGTTGACTCATATTTTCATATTTGAGTGTCTCATATTTTCCCTGTTCTCTTTCTCTCCCTTTTTCCCTCTCCACCACCCCCCCACTCTCTTTTACTTCATGTTAAGGGAGACTCCTCAGTGTTTTTACTAGTTGTTTAAATGAATTTGTTGGCAAGGATTTTTTTCCTTTCCATAAATTTTTTCTTGTTCTTTGACAAATTTTCATAGTGGCCTGTTCTTGCTTTATGCTAAAATATATTCTTAATTTTCTATAAAAGTAGTAGTAAGATTTTTTAAAGGTTTGCTTCTCTTCCCCAGATTCCCTCTTTACCTTTTGGGTGGTTGGTTGTGGTGCTAACCTTCCTGTTGCTGGAATCCCTCAGATGTCTGGTGGTCCATGGTTACCTTACTGTGTTCTTAAATGAAGGACCATACTGAATATCTGACCCTAGAGAATGCTCTATGCAGACTTGTAAACACCAGCTGCCTCTCTGGGTTTCTGTCCTTAGAAGGTGCTTTCTGTCCACATCCACACAGGAGCTCCACGTAAAGGGCTGCCTCTAACTTCCCTTCAGCCTCTCCAACTTGTGTCTCCATCCTTCTGGTTTATCAGTTAACATGATTCCATCCATCTTATAGTCCTCTAGAAATTTATCAAAATCTCTGCTATAGGTACACTTCCCTATTTCCTATTCTTAACACTTGAAAAAAATGGTGTTTCATTCTATACTTCCTAAGCCTGATGGGTTAGGAGGGAAGGAGTGGCAGGTAGCTTAAAGAATATACTCAATTCACCACCTTGAGGCACTCTGGCTGCATATGGAAAGTAGTTCAAATAGGGGAAGAGGTAGAGATCAGAGTCCAGGTAGTTCCACTTGTTTCAAGTGCAAGATGCTGGTATCAGGTTTAAACTGAGAGTTTTTAAAAAAAGAGAGAGAGAATGAGGTAGAAGGTTAGGAGATGTGTTTTGCAGGCACAACTGACAGAGATCTTCTTCTGGGTGTCTCTGGACTTGTATGAAATCCTGGGATAAGAGTCTTGGATCATGAAAACATGGAAGGATAGAGCACTGAGCTGGGCATTTGAATTATAGGAGTGATTTTTTATAGATTACCTCTCAGCCTCAGCATCTTCATCTTTAAAACGGGCCTACTAATACCTATTTCCATTAGTTTGGCAACAACTTTCTTGAAGGTTCTGCCATCCTGAGAAAAAGGGAGTTACTACAAGGATACAAGAAGAGTAGCCTAGAAGTGGTAGAAAGCCCACCAATTTCTCCACACCTTTCTTAGCCCAGATGATTTCTCTCTTAGTGTTTCCATTTCTGGGTGTCTGTTACAGCTTTGGTTTATGAATGCCAACTTACAGAAGATGATGATCTGATTGGATTAGCTCATGGTTATCAGCCCAGATTGAAAAAGCTCTTCCCGGCAGGTCACTGAATGTTGAATTTCTGAGGTCAAATGACCACCATGACTTAGTCAGGGGCCACCTTGAAAAGAGCAGCACAGTCCTGCTTTCCTGGTCAGAGGTGCTTCCGTGTGTTGAAATACAAAGTAACTCCATGACTAACATGCCCAGCACCATAGGGTTCATGTGAATAGCAAATAAAACAAGATAGAAAAAAAAATACATAGTGGGTTATATAGATGAACCTCATTGCATTAATAAACAAGCTGAAACTCTACTTTCATTACACAAAAACATGTCCAACAATTGTTCAGCTCCTCGACTTGACTTCCCCTATTATATAGGACATCCCAATTAGCAAAAATTAGCCTAACTGTGGGAATGCAAGAAGGCTTTGAAATGCATCTAGAAATAAAGACTAGAGAAATGAAAGAGCCCAGGAATTCAGGAGAATCATTTAGTTTCCTTGGTTTTGTTTCTTTGTGAAAAATCTCTGTTCTAGATGTGGTAGGTCAAATTAATTATGTCTGGGACATCTTTCTTTCTTAAAACTCCATGTCAAAATATGATTTATATTTTCAGGACCATGACTGTTCAAATATCTGTTTCTAAATCTGTATGGTTAAAAATGTATATGAAAATGGAACCTGTTATACTGTCATTTAATTAATAAAGGCAGAATTCTCAGTTCTTCCACAATACGCATTTTTTTGTTCGCCTGCAACATAGGTGCTATTTTTTGCGCTCCTTTTTAACTTTTAATAAGCTTCCTTTCTGTAAAGTGTGGATAATGTTGTAAAACAGTAGCTAAAACATATTTTAAAAGAAAAACAATCCTTAACTGAAAAATGATTAGGGGGTGGGGGTCTCAGAAAGAAGGCTACCATATCATACTCCTTCCTATAAAGGTAACAATCCTTATGTGTTACCGCTTATTGGACAGAAAGTGGAGGAAGGTAACAGCCTCATGTTTTCTGATAGAATTTCATCATTGGTTCTTTCTGTACTGCCTTCTAACATTTGTGCTTCTGTGGGAAAGTAGAGACTTATGGGAGAGAAAACAGACATGTTCTCAAGACCTGGTGGTGGGTACCAGCACTATAGTTGGCCAGCTGGAGACACTGCAGAGGGCATTTCCCCCTTATCCTTTGACCCCATCTGAGAAATACATTGGTTTGTATGAGGCCAGAGCCTCTCAAAGAGGTAGCCTGACACTGCTGATCTGGGATTTGTGAATATTTGGTAACAGTGAATCATGTAACAAACAGTCCTGTTTCCAACTTATTTTTATGACTTTTCTTTCACTATACCACAATAAACTCTCAGTTAGTGCTGACGTTTTTAACATCTCTCTAATCCTTTCTGATTTTCCTTCTTTATAGAGCAAACTTCATACTCAGAACCTTTAGTGGGCAACAGGGTCTAGTAGAATTTAAAAGTCAACCCCCACCTGCCTCCATCACCAGTTTGATTTTTTGTAATTAGGAGGCCATCTCCTAATTACAGCAAATTGTCCTGCTATTCCATTGATAGAATTAATGTAATGTTTTCTTTTAAAATCAATGGAACCATTTTTAAAGCATGTTTCATGAGCACCATTGTTTATAAAGGCAAGTAGATATGATTGTAATAGTCAAGTGTGTTAGTCAACTTTCTCTTACTGTAAAAAAATACTTGAAATAATAAACTTATAAATAGAAGAGAGTTGTTTTGGCTGAGTTTTAGAGGTTCCAGTCCATGATTGGTTGGCCCTTAATTTGGGGCCTCAGAAAGCAAACTTGCTGACCTCATGACTAAGAAGTAAAGAGAGATAAAGAGGCTGGGGAAGAAACGAGGGTCCCACTATCCCTTTCAAAGGGATAACACATGAACCTTTGGGAAACATTTATGATCTAATCTATAGCATCATGTGACATGACTGAAGGTAGAAAACTCAGGTCTTGATGGTCTGCAGGGGTCCTTGCAGCTCTGGAGACAAAGCATTCTCTCCTCTTGTGGCCATTGATTGCTATTTCTATTGAAAAAATAAGCACATTATCAGCAAAGATTAGAAGACTCCTACTCCATCCTCCTTTATGACAATTCACTGGACTTGGTGGACCCCAGAATCTTTACAATACACACAGGAACAACCTGTAGTTCATGGCATTAAGTTATAAAAGAAAGTGAGGAAATAGCCTTCAGGAAGGGTATAGGTTCCCAGTTAAATGTGACAAATGGGACAAAAACATTAATTTTCACTCTTTCTCAAAACTCAACTAAGAAGACATAAAGTAATAAAACAGGCTTAAGCCTATAGAGACAAGGAGAATGAACAGGAGACAACAGCGGGCAAGGGTCCTCCCAAGTATTCCAGAAGGTGGAGACCTGGTATGTGAGGGATCTGGTGGATGATGGATAACAATCAGTGGGCACAAGAAGTGAAACTGCTTCAGCTCCGGAGCTACAGAGGCCCCTGCAGACCATCAAGACTAGAGTTCTCTACCTTCACAAAGAGGTGCTGGTGGGCAGCAGCCAACTCAGGCACCTGGGAGATCTTGGGAACTAGAAAGCCCAGGTTTGTCTGAAGGCAGCAGAAGGGCTGCCAGCAGGGTGACTGCCTGAAGGAAGCTGTGTCTGAAGCAGGGTCTACACCTAGGCCCTACTGACATCTGGGGCAGGACACTTCTTTTTTTGGTGGCAGTCCACCTTGTAGGAGGTCAAGCTGCTTTTCTGGTCTTCTGCTCACTAGATACTGAAAGTCTCACAACATTACATTTTTCAAGGCCAAAATGTCCCCCAATTGAGAACCACTTATCTAAAGACCCCTTATTCCTTCCTGAGCCTACGCAGCCACATGTCGACTGCTTTCTCTCCCAACAAGAAGCTAGAGGTTTATTTTATGAATGCATGGGACCAAAGAAGCTCCAGACCTGGGGAAAGGAGGTATAGATAAGGTAGGGGTAAAGTACTGCCCTAAAAGCCAGTGGTTAGGTAAAGTCTGTGTACAGAGCCCAGGCTTTCTCCAGCTCAGCTGCCAGAACATGGCCAGCCTGTGAATTGCCACCCAGGAAGGGGATGGCAAGGCTTCTCTGCAGAAGCTGACTGTCCTAGAGAAGACTTTATATTTGAAGACACCCCATGACATAGCCAGGACCTGCCCAATCTCTCAGTAGGGGGCCCCTAGTCAACAACCCCCAAACCCCTTCCTCACATAATTCCTTTACACATACAGAAATCACATACATACAAATCATACACACACACACACACACACACACACACACACACACACACACAGCTTCTAACCGGCCTTTGAAGGCATCATTTTCAAATGGATATGACAACCAATGAGTATTTGTCAGACTTCAAGAAGACAACAAACCAACCCTAAAACTCAGTGGCATATGGCAATATTTCTTTTATGCCCAGTGATCTGCAAGTTGGCTATGGTTTGACTTTGATTGGGCTGCAGTTCAATCCTGCTCAGCTCCAAGCAGAAGGACCTAAGTTGCCATACTGAAAGAGCCTCCAGGGTCCCCAATTCAATGAAGTTTTAAGACCCACCAGGTAAGTGTCAACCTGAATTTTCAGACAGCTGGAAGGAAGAGAAGGTCCTAAAAGGTTTGAGGGTTGGGAGTTGTATACTAAGTGATAGGAATTAAAATGGCACATAACTGGTTACCAGCAATATTTTAGAAGTTAGAAAATAATGGAACAGTACTTTGAATTTTCTGATGGAAAAGGGGGGCTATCCTAGAAATTATGTCCACTTAGGGGCTGGGGATACAGCTCAGTGGCAGAACACTCGCCTGACATGTCAGAAGCCCTGGATTCAATCCTCAAGACAACAAAAATAAACAAGTAAGTAAACACAGAGGGAGGCACAGATGACATTTATTTACTACTTACTGAAGGGCAGAAAGAATATTAGGGGTTTTCTACACATTATTATATTTAATTCTCATGACAATTCCAAGAAGGATATATTATTAGTCTTATTTTACAAGTGAGAAAACCAAAAGTATAATTGGCACCTGGGAGGGACCACGAGTGCACAGGTCTAGAGCTAGACTTCAGGGTTTAAGCCTGGTTTCTGACAGTCACATGCTGTTGAAATCCGAGACACACACTTTTCTCCCTGTGCTTCTGGGTTTTCCCATATAAAACATGGAAGAAGATGAGAAATGAAAATTATTATTGTTTTATGGTTCCATCTCATAGGAATATTATTTTATAAGCAAAATGTGTGTAAGGCATTACTCAAAGCACCTGATTCATCACAAGTGAAGTTATTGTAAAAGGCTTTCAACCCATCAAGACTGGATGCAAGGGCTGGGGTTGTGGCTCAGTGGTTGAGTGTTTGCCTAGCCTGTGTGAGACACTGGGTTCGATTCTCAGCACCACATATGAATAAATAAAATAAAGATCTATTGACAGCTAAAAAAATATTAAAACAAAAAAGAATGGATGCAAATTATGGGCAGATTTTTTTTTTCTCCCTGTGACTGTTTCCTCCTCTTATTTGTCCTCTCTGGACATTAGGAATTACTGACTCCTCACACAAGGTCACATAATTATTAATTAGCGAAACTAGACTTTGAAATCAAGTCTGACTTTCTTCAAAGCTCAGGGTTCTTTCTCTCTAGTCTGTTTCCT
This sequence comes from Geosciurus inauris, assembly GCA_004024805.1. Classification (NCBI taxonomy): domain Eukaryota; kingdom Metazoa; phylum Chordata; class Mammalia; order Rodentia; family Sciuridae; genus Geosciurus; species Geosciurus inauris. The sequence goes on from PVHX01003984.1 coordinate 84,388, forward strand.
TTCATTAGCTAATAGAGCAAAGAGTGGAGAGGCAAGATACAAGAGCAGAACTATCAACACTGGAAACAGGAAGAGGGAGATGAGAGAAGTGGTGAATGAAGCAGTTAAACAAGATGATGTTGAGTCAGATAGGGAGGACAGTGTGATCCATTAGGATAAAAATTAGATGGTAGCACAAGTAGGAGAAGGTACAAGATTGTGTTACTGAGACAGAGATAATACCCAAGCAAACTTGAGTAAGTAGGACATTGTGATTGGCAGAAATGAACGTAAGTAAGGATTGTCTCAGGAGAAACATTTTACTCTGTCTTTAACATAGCTGACTTTAACTCTTGGAATGCCACCTGAAAGATCTCAGTTAGACTTTCAGACTTTTCCAGTTTAGGAAACACTCATTTCCCCTCTGTGTCATGCAAGCTCCTTTTCCATATTGTAATACATTTTCTATTTGGTAATCATCATTCCGTATCTTTCCTTTAGACTATAAGGTCTATGAAGACAGGAACTATGCATGACTTGCTCCATTCTGCTTAACCCAGTGGCAGTTATCACACTGATAAAAGGGAATACAAGGGAGGAGGAGGCACATGCTTAGATATATAGTCGATTATACTTTAATGGTGTTTCTGAAGGCCAGGAGACCATGCCAGGAGTAAGGGAAAAGACTATTTTAAACAAATTAGCCAATCATTTGATTTAGGAGTCAGAATGTGCAATATATTGGACAGACGTCCATTCTTTCCTTTTTTTGAACTATTTATTAAATGGTTTCAATTTGGTAGGTTGAGGACTAGACACTAGAGACTTGAAGAGGAATCAGACTTAGTCTCTGCTTCCCCCCGCAAAAAGTACTTACAGTCTAAAGTGAACAAAAGAGACGACAAATCAATGCAATAGGGGGTGAGGTGGGATTGGCATCAGGAGATAAGTAAGAAGAATGGAAAGCAGCAGTCCATTCCCTGTGACTAGTTGTTAAACATTTTATATTTGTTCACTTTGTTCCCAGGTAATATTAACTCTGCAAAGGACTCAGGTAACCTAGGTTTTCCTAATGAATGATGGCAAAATGGAACCCCAAAAGTTCCCTTTTCTATAGGCAGGGGCTGAGCTCTCAAGCAGCCAGTGCTGAACAACTGGTGCCAGGCCCATCCCTGACCTAGTGCAGTGGTTCTCAGACTGGGATTTAAGGAGAAAAATATTCATAATGATAAAGAATTGCCAGCTTTAAATCTGCTCCAAAATAGGTTAAAAAAAAAAGTATAAAAAATACTTTTGTCTCCAAACAAAAAAATAACAAAAAGACCAAAAAATAAAATACATTGAGGAAGGAAGTATTTTGGTAATTGAAGCATCTTTTTAAAGCAAAATCTCCTTTTCTGTGTGTTGGAAGACACTGGGATCCAGGGAGCTGACATGACTTGTTCAGGGCCCCTGTGAGTTGGTGGCAGAGCAAGACAAAACCCAGTGACTACTAGTCCAGGCTTCTGCCATCCACAACAGCAACAGTGTCTAAGAAAAATATGAATAAGCCTTTTTAGTTGTGCATCCCATGATGGTGGGTTTCTAAGAAAAGCCCAATGCCACCTTTGGCTCTTCCAGCCAGTGATGGCAGAGGCTGAGAGATGAGGAAAAGCAAGTCCTCTCAAATGGAAAACCTGCAAAAATAAACCAGCCGACAGAAATCAGGCAATTTCTGAGACAGTAGCATTGCCTCCTGTTAACAGCAGCTAAGTGCTTCCTTCTGCACGTTTTCATTCTGCCCATGAACAGAGTGGCTCTTTAAAAACACCGGACACAGGTGATATTTAGTTATGTAAAGAATTAACTTTCACATGCCAAGCCTTTCATTCATATCTTACTCATTTTCTCCTTGTAACACCACTATGAAGTTGATATAGCTGTCATTTCTGTTTTAAAAAAAGAACACTATGGCACAGAGAGGTGGAATAACTTTCCCAGAGTCATCAAGTTGGCAAGAGTGGAACCATGCAGGATTTTAACTCAGGAAGTGTGATCATAGTTTATGGACTTTTCTATGGTGTTCTAATGTGTTTCTCTAAAGAGGACTGTCAGCCATACCTCACTGCCCAGGGATATGATTGACTTCTGTCAATCTAAAAAGGAATGCGAGGTCTCTCACCTAATGACAATAATGAAAATTTATCTGAAGCACTGAAGAGTTTATAAAGATGTATTTTTTAATCTTATATTTATGTTAAACTATGAAGGAGTTCTAGTACTTTCCGTGAAGTGCTGAAGCCCAGAGAAGTCACATAGATGTCTGGGTCACCTTGCTGTAACCCATCTGTAGGCAGGATCTGAACCTCATCTGTCTGTCTCCCCAGCCTGAGTGCTTAGCCTCAGTTATGTTGTTTTATCATCATTTATTCTTTCAGAGACAAACTCTGGTTAGAATGGTATACAACTGATGTCATCTCTTACTACAATTCTGCGGTCAGGTTGAATTTTGGAAGTATATTACAAACTCAACATGCAGAGTAAATATTGATTTATCCAGAAAAGCTCAGATAAATCAGAATATCCTTCTTCCAATAATAAATGATAATCACAATAATCTTCCCAGGAAAATGACCCAGATTATTAAAAAAAAATCTCAAAATATCAACAGAGTCATTCTATTATATTTGCGATTATTTAAGGTTATCATTGAAATTAATAATACCTTGCTAAATTTGTATAGTTCTTGGCAGTTTATAGAGTACTTTCATTATCTCATCTGACTCTCACAAGAAGATGGGCATATTCAATTATTGCTATCACCATTCAGTGGAGGAGGATATTGACATTTGGAGAGGTTACAGCTTGTTCACACTGGTTAGTGAGAGAGAGAAGTGGTGCTTAATCCAAATCACCTGACTTTCAGGTTAAAACTCTACAACCTTAATAGTAGCCTCCCCATTGTATGGAGAGACAGAGAGAGGGAGAGAAGGAAAGAGAGACTGAAAATGATTCCAGACTCCAGATGAATATATGTGCCCTTGCTGGCATTGCTTGACTCTTCAGGCAAACATGGGAGCCTGAGGCTTCTGGGAGGACCTACTGTCTGTACAAACACCCACAGAAGGCAAGGAAATATCGGAGAGGCAGGGAGGTGTTTGGAAATGACTGAAAGATTTGATGAACAAGTAAGCAGGTTGGTGAGTATCTTATATGCAGACATTACTGAAAAGAAGCTTAAAACATAAAGAACAGAATTTCCCCAAACTGCAGCAAACATTATGAAAATAAATACTAATAACCTCACCCAAATTTGGCACTCAATATGGCAACAGCACAGAACATCATGGGTACTCCTTAGGGCCCTAACTGGTCCTTGCCTCACAGCCTTTAAACTTAATGACCAGCTGTAGTCATTTAATGAACTGTTTGGGTCTGTGGTCTCTGCTCAGCTCTTGTGCATAAGGACATCCCGTTCCTTTCTGAGGTAGCAGTCCTACTTTCCCCTACAGCCAGATTGATATTATCTCCGTGGTTAGGCTTACCCTGACATCTTTTCACAGGCAGAATCTAATGTCTCTTCTTCTGGGCTTTAACTGACCACACTGGATTGTAATAATTATATACCTCAACGTCAACTATTGGACCAGGCACTCACCAAAGCCAATGGCTTTTCTACCCTCACAATGAACAACAAAGTACCTAGCTCCAACCAAATCCCAAGAGGTTTCAGTCAGATGCATAAGATGAAGGCAGCAACACCCATAAAGAACTGAAGCTAATTTTCAGCCAGTAGCACATTCAGTGAATGAGAGTGGTGCTTTCTACTTAAGTGAAATTTTCCAGAGAAATACTTCTTATGCAATGATAAATACTCTATCTCCATTTTATTGATACTTGCTCAGTCTCAAAAGCAGGAAATAAGAGAATATCAAGAATCTGCTCTTGCTGTCTAAATACAGAGAAGGAAGCAACAGGTTCAAAACCAATATGATCATAACAGATTCAAAACCAGTATTTCCCTTCTTCTAGCACTGCTCACACCTGGGAAGATTTGTGTGGTAGCTGTCTGTTGTATTAGACTTTGTAATCTGTGCCAGGGCAGGGAGAGCAGTCTGAGTTGTTGATTGCTGTATCTCCAGGGTCTCTGAGGCATGAGTAAATACATGGTTCCTGGCACAAAATATATTTCAGCAGGATTTTGCTTAATTAATATGTAATTGAATTAATCAATCAAAGACTTCACTGGCAAAGTGACATCACTGAGCTTTCCATTGTTAATACTAAACACAAAAACTGGGCATGGTGGCAAGTGCCAGTCATCCCAGTTACTTGGGAGGCTGAGGCAGGAAGCTCACTTGAGCCCAGAAGTTCAAGGCCAGTGTGGGCAACATAGCAAAATCCTGTCCCAAAGTGAAAAGATAAACAAAAATAAAGCAAATGCAGAGCTATTATGATAGAGTGTCCATTATGGCTCAGTTACTGTGCTAAACACCTAAATATGTGCATAATGATTACTACCAAAGGCAGTGCATAGATGAAGGGGAAAGGTAATTTCTGGCTGAGAAAGGAACTTGGAAAAGGTGTAGTTGTAGAAATACCTGATGGAATCAGACAGGCTAGAGAGAAGGGCTATGCAAGGACAAGGCTGGAAAAGGAGAATGGGTGGGGATCCTCAGTCTCCAGGGCTATCCTGGATCTGCACTAAACCCAGGATTTTCTCTGGAAGTAAATTTCATAATTAAATTCTATATAATAGCTTATTTGTTAAGTGTTCTGATGAATGTACAATTATAGAGAACAGAATTTCTAACCCTTTAAAATTCCAATTAGTGAGTTTCCAATTAATAAGACTTCATTGTGAAAGAAAATGTCCTAGCTGAATGTTTACTTACAATTTAGTTTAATTTTGAAATATTTTATATTAACATAAAAATTTCAAATATACTAAGAGAGCTTTCATGCACCCTTACTGTTACTGTCTTATGTATTACAGAATGACCAAAGCTAGGAAATGAACATAGGTAGAATACTATTAGCTAACTCCAGATTTTATTTGGATTTTTCCAACCTTCCCTCTATGTCCATCTGTTTTGCAGTCCAGCCCAGGATCTCCTGATACATTGGGCTGTTGTGCCTCCCTTACGTATTACATAATACTCTAGCCTCCTTGGATCTTACGACAGCTCCTCAAATGTTCCTTGTTTTTCATGACCTGGTCACTTTTACAGAGCACTGGGCAGCCATTTTGTCCCTCAATTTGGACTTGTTTGATTTTCTATTATGATTCCATTGAGGCCATACATTGGCAAGTATATCATGGCATATCATGCCAAGGGTTATGTGATGTCAACTTGACCTCCATCACTCAATGAAGACAGCACCTGGGAATTTTGCCACTGCAAAGTTTCTCTTTTTCCCTTTGTAATAAATGAACAAATATCTTTGGGGAATTACTTTGGCGGTGCAAATGCCCTGTCCCTCCTCAAACTTTTACCAACCAAACTTTAGCATTTATTGGTGGCTCTTGCTGCAATGATTACTATTGTAGTGTTCTAGTGTTGATTTTATATTTTCCACATTCCTTGTATAGTGATTAATTGGAACTCTTCTACAGAGAAAAGTTTTTCCTTTTCCCTCATGAATTTATTTATTCAATGCTATATTTTATAAATACAATTTAGAATAAATACATGTAATTGTATACATTTTATAAATATAATTGTACAAAAATTGTGTAAGTGTAATTGTAAATAAATATGTAATTGGATACAATTACATATTACATAATACTCTAACTCATGAATATTTATTTTATTCTATGCACCATCATCCAATATTTTCATTCAGTTTTCTCTAGATTTTGCCATTGAGAACACCTATTCCCGTGCCTTTTGACATGCTCCCATTTTTTGTGTATGAACATTTCTTCTTTTGTGGTACCAGTTTCGTTCTAGTTTCATCTTGTGATTTTCCTTCCACAGTCCTGGAATCAACCACCTCTCCAAGGACAATTTAAACATATGCCTTCACTTTCATCTGCCTGCCCCTGTATAAGCAGTACCTTGGATTTGGGGTCATGCCAGGGGAGTGGAGAGTGGTTAGGGACCCCTATTTATAATCAGAAAAGGCCTGATGATGAGGCCAGGAAAAACAATCTTTTCAGACTCTTAATGTAGTCAGCCAGTCTGGATTGAAAATGGGCTTCCACAGAAAAGCTGAAGCACATTTCCAAAAGCATAGTTGTGCTTCCAGAAGAAACAAGTCCTCTTGGGAAACCCTAAGAGGCACAAGGAGGGGAATGTGGAGGGAAACTGAAGTCTTTCAGTACAATGCCTGAGGAAAAGAAGACTCCAATAGAGTGCAGGCCTCATCCTGACCCAATTTCAGCAGGATCATATATTAAATAAGAACGTATTATATCCTATTCTTACTGAAGCATCAAGCGATGGAATATTCCTTTCACTGTAATGTGGAATGACCAAATAATGGATTTGTTTCATTTAACTTCAATGAGCCCTTAATATGTGGCAGGTGCCCTGATAGGTGCTGGATAGATAAAATGGAATAGGCAACCAGCATTTAATGGGTGAATGATAGATAGTTTAATAATATTAATGACAGTGACTATGAAAGCTGCAAACCTGAAACATAACTATCATTTCAAGTTCTGTTCTTGCTAGCTTTTTGTTTTCAGTTTGTTGGGGTAATGCATCCCTTTCATCTTCTGTTGAAAAATGTACACTTGTATACTGCAGTCTGCCCAAAGAAATATTCTTCCTTGTTTTCCCCCACGTCCTCTTGATAGTCTAATTTTGCAAAACTTTTTCTTGGTCCCTAGCATACTTCCTGCCGTGATCCCAATTACACACTCCTCACTCTGTCTACATTGCCGATGGGAATGCAAAACAGGGCCCTTTTCTGCATTAAACACTGAAAAAAATAAACTGACCTAAAAAAATTTTTAATGCATTCAATATTTCCATGTCTTTAGAGGTTTGATAAGTGTTTTAGGAAGATACAGGAGGGGGGAAAGAGAGGGGCTGGAAGAGGGTGAGCTCATGAAAATTCAGAACTCAGGTATAGATTTGTTCATGTAAAAGTGATGGCCCTGACACATTGGTCAGCCTGATGCCCAACAAGACTCAAGATATTCAGCCACTTATACATCTTTATTCATAGTTTAAACAGGCCCCATCCTTAAAAGTCCCATGATGCAGGAGATGTTTATCAGTGACAGTGCTGTTTTTCAAGCACCTTTATAGGAGCTTAGAAAAGAAAGCAAAGTTTAATGTATGTATCAATGAACCTTGTTTACAAGGCAGAAGGCTGCACTCTGCATGAGCTTTCTGACACATTTATCACTTCATTCCCAAGCTGGGTGGGAAAGGGCCACCTTCCCCTGACAGCTGATGCCTGGTAAAAAGGATGAAAAAAGTGTCAGAAATTTTATGAATCTGCTGCAGGCAGTTATAATAGTGAAAAGATCATGATTCTTTCCTCCATCCCAATTCATAAATCTCCATCAGCACTTGGAGATAACACTGACAGTCTATTGTGGTCTTTCAACATCAGGTGCCATTGTGGCAGCTTAACTTGGAGCCCAGAAATGGTACCTGAATTTGGAAGCCTTCCTGGTGTGTTAGGTACTGATAAGATTCTGAAAAGATTGAGAGAAATGGGAAAAGAGGCTGGAAGGGCATTGGAGGAGCAGTGGGAAAGGGGGAGCGTTCTTGTTCTTACTAAATGATGGCAAGCAAGCCACTTAACATTTCTGTGATCTATATTTCTTTGTTAAATAAAAATAATATTAATTTTTCCTAACTCACAGGAGAAAAATAAAGACAAAAAATAATCGATGTAAAACTATCTTGAAAAGTTGAGAGCACTATGCTAACATAAGATATCACTATTCATGTTATCATGCTTTTGTGGTGGGAAGTGTTCAAAAGAGAAGGATCCAAATAATCAGCAATAAATGTGTAGTTTGGAAAAGATGTTATGTTGGCGACATAAAGCTGAGAAGAGTTCACACTTAGCAAATATGAAATTCAACATGAGGTTAGTATTCCATATTACCAAGCTATAGTATGTGCTTAATAAATATTTATTGACTGAGTATTTTAGTGCATAGTATAATAGTTATTTGTTTCTATAAGTGTCTCCTTTGCTATGGTAGTTGCTTGAGATGGGAATTATGCTTGCTTAATTTATTGCTATTTCTCTGTTCTAACCATAGTACCTGTTATAAGCTGGCACCCAATAAATATTTATTGAATAAATGAAAAATGAATAAATGATATAATGAAACAATGGTAAATGTCTCCACAATTATGGAGAGACAATCAAAATAACCAGTTACTAAAAAGTGAATATTTAGAACCAAGTGAAGAGACATATAACCAGAGTTCAAGACTGACTATAACATGTCTTATAATTAAAAAAAACAGATATTGATGAATAGCTTCTTCTACTCAGCAAACTGATTGGTGGAAAAGAAATATGGAACCTAGAAACAAATTCACATTTATGCAGCCAAATAGTTTTTGAGAAGAAACCAAAACAATTCCAGAAGGAAAAAAAATGTATTTTCAAAACCTTGCTAGGATCACTGGGTGTCATTAAGAAACATGAACCTCTATTTCACACTGATACTTAATTTAATTGAAGGTGAATTATGGCTCTGATTAGATAGTTAAACCATAGCTAAAACTACAAAACTTCTAAAAGAAAGCCTAAAAGTATATCTTCGTGATCTTTGGGCTTTTCTTCTTCTTGCCTCTTATATTCAATGCCTTTAGGCCTGTATGTTGGATTTCCATGTCTATTTTTGAGGATGTCATCCCAATTCATGATTAAAATTCTACCTATGTATTGATAACTTACAAATAAACATTTCTGAGGGGATTTTCCTCATGAACTCTAGGCTTGCCTATTCAATTAGGTGTTCTCTGATTTTTCCATCTAGGTCTCAGATTCAATGTGTTCATCAACAAATTCTTCCTCCCCTTTTCTTATATCTGCTACTTCCTCTGGTGACAATGTCAGTAAATAAAAACACCACCACCACCACTACACAGGCTGGGGGTCTTTCTGATTTAAATCCAATCATTCCCAAGTCCTGTAGATTTTTTGTTTAAAAATTTTTTTGTTTGCCCCCTTCCTGTCCATTTCCACTGCTACTGGTTTGTTTGGTTTTTGTTTGTTTGCTTGCTTGTTTCTTTTTTGTCATAGATGTTTAGCCTTTTATGGCATCTTCTCATATTATTGCAAGAGTTTCCTAACTTCTTACTTGAAGCCTGGGCCCTCCTCACTTCTAAGCTCCACATTGCTACCACCAAAGTGATCTTTAGTGTACATAAGTCTTATGTCACTACTCAATTCAAAATCCTCCAATGTTTTCTTATTACCTCAGGACAAGACTCAGGCTCTTCAGCTTGATACCCAAAGCCTTTGTTACTTATTTAGACACATTGCACAATACACCTTAAGTTTCAGCTCTCCTACCAGTTGCCCAAGTAGACCAAACATTCATCTATTCATTTGTTTATTCCTTTATGAAGTTACAGTTGAATATCCATCATGTCCAAAGAGCTATGATGCTCTAACTTCCTGAATCTTACTTATATTGTAGCCACTTCCATTAATGTTTTTAGATACAACTCTCCAACATCCTTAGAGATTCAATTCATTATCTTTTTCTCCCAAAAGCCTTCCTGGATCCCAAGTCTTATTTTGACATTTCTCAGAACCCCCTACTATAGTATATTTGATTTTGTTTTCATGTAGCACCTACCACAGACATTGAAATAATCCACCTCATTGCTCATGGAATTCCCCAGTGGCAGCATTTAACATCATAACCCACTGGAATAGGTTGGGTTTGCAGAGGATTTTTGCTGAATTACTGAGTGAGTCCAACCTCAGTCACTATTCTCCCACTTGCCAATCATCTTAGAGAAGTTATTTATACTGAGAAATCTTCGGGAGACATGTTGGTTGTGAGCATATCTCACATGATTATATTTCAAGATTAAATGACAAAATGGATATAAAGCTCCAAGCATGTGACCTGAGCCCCAGCAGATGGATTATAGATGTTAGTTCTAGAAGTTTAACTATGATTCCCAATGGTGTGAGCCAACTTTGGACTTCCAGAAGAGACCCTGAAGTGTAAGCTATCACAAAAAGAGAATGTATTCCTACAGCTGTCCCTCTGTGGGAGAAAGGTCTGGAAACATTTGGAATATCAAAGCTGTGCTGATTATCCACTTATAACAGACTAGATGAAGTACAACTGAAGAATCAAATTCAACATGATATAATTTAATATGAACACTTGAAATGACTACTGCAAATAATCTCAATATGAAATTTTAACTTTCTTCCAGAAACTCATTCCTTTATTAAATAAGCATCCTTCACATTTTAAGTCCTATACAAGATGTGATAGAAAAATCTGGATGAACCAGACCTGGATGTTGGTTCAGTAGGAAGAACACAGGAATGCTGATCAGAAAACTTTGACCCAACTCCTGCCTTTATTATTTGCTACATGATCCTGGGCAAACCTCTTAACCGCTCTCTGAAACTCAATTTCCTCAGTTGTAAGATTGGGGTGATGTTAATAAATGCCTCCTTTAATTTGAGTAGTAACTGAGGTAATGTAAGAATCATGTTATAAATTAATAAATGCCTCCTTTAATTTGAGTAGTAAGTGAGATAATGTAAGAATCATGTTATAAACCTTGAAGTACTACAGAAATATATCAATAATCATTGGTGCCCTATTCTTAAGAAATCCAGAGTCTAATAGAAAAGATAAGACAGAAAATAACAGCCATCAGGTGAGGGAGTTTGGAAGCCCTCAAGTGCTCAAGTGCCCTTGCTTACATTTTACTCTGTTTAAGGGAAAGCATTTTGCTTTTTGCATCTTGCTTCATGTTTTGTTTTCATATGGCTTCCTTCCTTCTTGCTTCACTTTCATGTTTTGCCTTTGGTCTTTCTGTCCTGTAGAGGAAGTAAACAAACCTCAAAGCTCTGTTGTTCTGCTCAATCCCGCTTTTCCAACATTTCCAACCATGAATATTTTGAGGGGCTCTGGCTTCTCCTAAAACATTAAGGATGCTGGCCTACAACTGTGGCCAGGACAGAGAGAGTGGGGGCTTCCCACTGATAATGGCTGTTGGTTACAGAAATCTAGCACTTCCCCAATCCTGCTGAAGAGCTGGTATTCATGACCCCAATTACTCCACAATATTTTCATCTGTTCTTACACATCTGAGAAAGAAGTGGATCAGAAACTCTCTGAGCACAAACTTTCAGGCAGGGCATGCTCAGTTCAACTGATGTTTCCAATATGATGAAATTTGTGGAGATAATAAATATAATCTTTTAAAGCCTGGAGTGCTTGATTAATGAAATAAGATTTCTTCTGTATCTCATTTATACTCTAATTTACAATATTGCATTTTTTTGCTTAATGTTTTATGAAAAGACAACATTTTATCATAAGGGATTGTTTTTCCTAAATTATTATGCACTTATAATAGATTTTCTGCATTATTTAAGGTAATTTTGGGTCCTGGGGCCAATGCAGCTCTGTTGTTACAATAAGTGGGAATGTAGGATTTGGTTTACTTCAAATATTTCATGGGTGTAGCTATTCCAGAAGTCAAAGTCTTGCATTTAAACTTAATAGAATGTTATAAATACATTACCCATGAGATTAAGTTTAAGTTCCCTTTTGTTATAAACAGGGAGAATGCCCAGTAGCTGTCCCAAATTAATCATTTTCCCTCACATCAGTATGTATGTGGCATAGACTTCTCCAAGGACAGAAGTCTAAACAAGGCAAATTCTATAAATTTTAGGATTTGCTTTCTTTTTAAAATAAAATATTTGGTTAAATTAGGCTTTTCTTAGAAGTGTGCCCTGTATACAGGTCCCAACAGATATACTGGATGCTGCCACAAAGAATAAGAAAAACTCCATACAGAGTTCTGAACTCTCCTCACTATATCCAGAGATGTTCTATTTTTATTTCATTTCATTTTTATGTGTTGAGGTTCTTTGAATAATTTGAAACAAGAGTTTCATTGTTATAAAGAACAGATTGACCTAGGTTAGCCCTGAGATCCATACCACAGAATAATTAAAAACTAAATACCTTCCAAAAATTCTCTCCAAAACACCTAGAAATACAGGATAAACTATATCAATAGCTTTTAAAGACTTGATTATTTTCAAAAAGGGAAAGGGAAATCTTTTATTTATTTATTTTTTTGGCACTAGAGATTGAACTCAGGGGCACTCAACCACTGAGCCACATCCCCAGCCCTATTTTGTGTTTTATGTAGAGACAGGGTCTCACTGAGTTGCTTAGCTCCCTTCTGTTGCTGAGGCTGGCTTTGAACTCGCGATTCTCCTGTCTCAGCCTCCCTAACTGCTGGGCTTACAGGCTTGCACCACCGCGCCCGGTTTAGGAAAAGGGAAATATTTAGAGGTCAAAGACTATGGGAGAGTGGAATCATGAATGATAGATTTATATAGAGGTTCTGGCTGTCTCAGGGCTTTTTCTGGTCCCTGGGAATTAGGGATTAAATGGTTACATATAAGGACCTGAGAAAAACCTTCGGACTATGCAAGGTACAGAATAGAAACTGAGACTCCTGTACAACATCAACAGTATTAAAAGGAATATAACTTCAATGAAAGGGCAGTCTATGAAGCCACCTGTGGCAAAAGAAGGGACTTATTAATCTGGATGCAAATTCTTGTGAGGAGAAAAAACTCTTGAGAATTTGTGAACACAGGTCTGTGCTCACATGGATTTTAGGCTTATTTCTGCACTACCTGGAATATCCAGGAAATCCCAAGTAATTGACAATGGCCACAGAACAAGTTCATGACAGAAACAAAAGCAAATCTTGTAAAGAATTATCCTCAAGTTGGACTTTGCAGAATTCACATAGTTATAACTAAAATGAATGAGTGGAGAAACCACAATTATAAATTTGGAAAAGCAAACCAAAATGCATTAGTGTTGACCAAAACCACAAGAAAAAAAATTTAAACTCACATGGACTTCCTCAGGAATTGCCAGAAAGAGACTACACAGTTGGCATATTTAAAATGTGTAGAGATAAAAGGGAATTAAATATGATCAAGGGAAAATCTATCACAAAAAAATACCAGCACATATTAAAACAATAAAACTCTAGTAATAAAAATGCCACCTAACTTTTAAAATTATTAACTCAATGGATGGATTGAAGAAAAGAGTAGGCAGAGTTAAAGAGAAAATTAGTGAACTGAAAGATTACTCCAAAGAAATGACTTATATAGTGCATGCTGAAGCAATTGTTTACTGCTTAGAGGAAAAATAAAATATAGAAATAAGAATAAAGACAAGAACCATGGAAGATTGAAAGAGAGCATCTATCAGTTATACTAAACAACAAATCAAAGAAATTAGAAGATACTATTTGAATAATAAGAAATTTCAGAATTGATGAAAGTCACAATTTCTCAGTTCAGAAACTACAACAGAGCCCAAATAGAAATCTACATCTAGAAATAAAATTACAGAAGAAAATAGGTAAATAAAAAACAACAAAATTAGCTTTACAAAAGATTACCTTCAAATAAATAATTGAATTCACATAAGATTCCTTATGCCAACAATGAAATCAAAATATCATGAAATATTCTTAAATATGAGAAAAATAACTATTTATATATCTATCTACATGTCTAATCCTCAGGAAAATTATCTTTCTCTGCCTAAGATTAAGCAAAAACCTGTTCAGGTAAGTTTGGAATTTACCAGTAACAGATCTTTACTGGAAGATTAGCTAAGAAATGAACTTTGGGGGAAGTAAACATGAGTCTAGAAGGGAAATATGTATCCAAAACTGAGTGAGCAAAGAAATAGCTTTTAGAGTTGAAATGTTATTATTTTGTGAAATTCGTCCATCCTTAATCAGAAGAGAATATTTCTGGATGGAAGAGAAATGAGATAGGAAAAATAAAATTTCTACTTTCCTAGGTTTAGCAGCAACATTTCACTATAAAAGCTGCCACAAATAATCTCTGTAGACTCACTATCAAAAATGATTGGAAACTGGGATTCACAAGTAACAACACTCCCCAATGTAAACATTAAATTCTAGTAGATGCCCCCATTTCATCATGTACTTGCCTATTATTTGTGTACAATTTTTAGTATTTGCTCATGCATTTTCTCCTGTGCTTTCTTATCCTTTCAAATTAGGGTACATATCAATGAAGTGCCACATTGCTATATGATTTCTGCTTGGTGTCTGCCTTCAGTGTCAGCAGAAACCTCAAGTTTGAAAGCAGCCTACAGTAGTTCTGAAGACTGAGGAGGAGTTTCTCAATGGTGAGGCAGGACACTGCAAAGAAACTATTACTTACACTCTCTTTAATACTTTGAGCCTATTAGTAATAAAAGTCAGTTCTTTAAAAGATGAAAATACTATGTAGTAAATATAAATTCATCATTTTGTAAAGTGTCAGATCAAGTTTATTCACCATTTCCTAATTATGGTTAGGGGTGATGGTCCAGTCAGTTGTTATTGTCCAGTAAGCCCCACTTATGATGTGTAGCTTCTCATTCCAGCCAGTTCCTGGACAAATCCCGAGTTTAGTCTTTAAAACAAGCTCAGAACTACCAGATGTGGAGTCTAGAAGCACTTTTATTACAATTGGCTATATATCCATGTGCAGGAATGGATGTACTACCTACTTTTCTTCTCTTTACAGAGACCTGTCTCTACTTCCTATGCCTGTTCCAATCCCAAGGTCCAAAGAACCCCTCTCTAAGTAGGAAATATGCTATTAATGTGACTATCTAGCACTTTGGAGCATTCATTGGATATTGCTAGGAAGCATTATCTCTCTTTTTTTTTTTTTTGGTACCGGGGATTGAACTCAGGGGCACTCGACCCCTGAGCCACATCCCCAGCCCTATTTTGTGTTTTATGTAGAGACAGGGTCTCACTGAGTTGCTTAGTGCCTCGCCATTGCTGAGGCTGGCTTTGAACTCCCGATTCTCCTGTCTCAGCCTCCCTAAGTGCTGGGATTACAAGCATGAGCCACCGCGCCCAGCTATGATCTCAGGCTTACTAACCATTTTGCTGTCTTCAATGCATCTGTGAATAAGTGGGTTCAGGTCTTTCTCTTCTTTCTTTACACATTTGCAAGCATGCCTGCTATTCCTGATATTCCCTTCAGTTCTTAAAAATGGGTTGGACCAGACACTGTAAGATCCAAGGTATGGATGTATACTTTAGGGAATGGTGAAGACCCCTTAGATTTTAAATACATTTTCACTTAGGAGCCCATGAGAGCACTGCATTTGGCTTCTAAAGGGCTTCTGCAAGCCGAAAGCAAAGCAGTCCTTCATTTTGCATTTGCTTACTGTTCCCATGTATTTCTCTCTTGAGAGGCAGTAATAATTGCTAACATTGAGTGCTTAATCCTTGCTAGGCATGGTTTTCAGTATTTAATGTATATTCATGTTATTATAATAATCCTGTGAGATAGTACCCAAACAGTTTCTTTTTCTACAGATGAGAAAAATAAGGAATAAGGCTTAAATAACTTGTTCAAGGTCACACAGGTAATCAGTGAACCTAGTCTAGTATGTTTGCTCAAATCCAACATACCACATTTTTCTCTTGGAATGAAAAAGGCAGATATCAGAACAGGATTCTGTCATTCTTGAGACCCTGAGTATAAGTATAATAAACCATGCCAGTACTTCACCCCAGTATCCCACAAGGGGGTGGAGAACCTCCACATTCACTTACATACCTTTTCTAGAGCCTTTCTGTTTACACAGTGCTCATCATTGTTTTGGACCTTTATTTTGCTCTTCTCTGATGTCCATCTGCTCTCACATTTTTCAATTAGGCTGACCTGCACACATTCATCTGGTATACCATTACCAAAACACAGTTAGAGCATTCCCAGAACTTTGTGATATTTGTTTTAGAAATATTTACTTCATTCTCATCTCTTCTCCCAGCTCCTGCTCTGTTCCCATGGTTCTTCAGCCTTGGACTTCTTTGCATGTCTTTCATTTCCAGTTCTGGATTTCCCACAAGTCCTTGGAAATGAATATTGAACTTTGGTTTGCGGCTTAACCCTTGATCCTTCCTTGGATTGTAGTTTAAATTCAGTATCAGGCTCGCTTTCTTAGGGCTTTGGGTTAAAACTCAGAGTTCACTTGAATTCAGAGCTCTGGGTTCTCACACCAACCTTGAATGGTTTTTCATGTCACAGAACTACAAACTATTAGGCTAGAATGCTACAAAATCCTGGCCAATAGAGACTTGGCACCACCTCCCATTGACCCCACCTCTGACACTCTCCCAACCATACATCAATTACCTAGAAACACAAAACCTTCTCCTATCTCCTGTGACTCAGATTCATCCACTATTTATATTTCTGTCTCTTTGCCTCTGTTTTATATTGGAATTCCTTGACATTGAAGCTGTCCCAAATTTAGCTGCCTTAGATGATCCACTTATTGATCTTCTTAAGGTCAGCTCTGTAGTGACGTAAGTTATCTTGGACTTAATCTGATCAGTTTTCTCCCTTGTTCCATTTTGCTGCTGAGAATGAAAAGGTCTTATTTTGAGCCCACTTGAGTTAACCAATTACTAAAAATGGCCCAATGAAAAAGTAACCCTTAAACTTTACCCAACTACAGTGGGATGTTCTTAGAATCCCAACTTTACTGTTTCATGTTTAATATTTTCAACTCCCAGAGGACTGGGTGGATTCTTTGCACTTTTTTTTCTTTATAGTGCTTAGTACACTGTCAAAACACATTTGATAAAAGGAAAATGGGATGTTTGAAGGATGGATTCATTGGTCAGGACTCTGCCGTGGCATTCCTAAGGCAGTCACCATGGCCAAGGGTCATGCATACTAAGACCAAGTACTCAGTGCTATGGAAGATGGAGTGCTTAAGTTGTAGTGTCAGATTTTTCACACTTTTGTTCAGTGGTTAAAAGTTTGAATTCTTCAGTTAGTGAAATGGATTCACATCCCAACCCTGCTACTAATGAGCCATGCAATCACAGACAAATCATGTGTAGGACCAAACAGGCAAAGGTCACATGTCTTTTTCTATGGCCAAAGGGATGGATGGTATCATTAACAACCTTCTTTAGGTCCTAATGGATTGGGGGATAGGCATTTGGCCAAGGAAAGGGATGTAAGTCAGACAAAACACGTGATTATTACAGCAAGTTCTCTGTGTTCGGTTTATTTGTATGTGCACGCATGCATGTGACTTCTCAATCAATTGTTCAGAACTGCATGGATCTCTTCAGCTAAATGTCTTTCCCACTCAGTGGGGGAACATACCTTACTGATGTTTTGCAGCCTTAATTCTGCATTAATAACTCATCTCATTAAGGATCAAATCCCAGTTACTCCTACATACCTTGAAAGGCATACCCTTCCACACTCGCTGCTCATTCTCTCTCCTTCAGGTTGGTTTTACTTTTCAGTCTTGATCTTTGGCACTTCCCACCTCACTGTGATCTTGGGTCCTCTTTGGCCAGAATTCAGGCTGGCCCTGATCAACCCTTCTCCAGCTCTGACTGAACCTAGAATTTCTCATAACTCTCTGGAACTCTCCCGCCCCCCACCCCCGGCATACTGCTTGGAACCCCAGTGGGCTTTCTCTAGCCCATATTTCCACAGGATCACAACCTATGGCATGCCTGCCAGCTCTTCTAATGGTTAAGGGAACTCTAGATCCTTATTTAAACCTGGAGGGACTTGAATGATGTCTAAACTGTCTATATTCTTTTCCTTCTGTTTCTCTAACCCCTAATTACTTTAAGCAAAATGTCCAGACAGTATTTTCTCTTTTGTTGGTATCATTACCTTCTATTGTCTTTAGCTTTGTGGTTGTACTAAGGAGGGATCTTGCTTTTATTTCTTCTTCTTCTTTTGCACAATTGTCCCTCTAGTTCTTATTATTATTACTTTTTAAAAGTAATCCCTTAAAAATATCATTGGTGCCCAAACATATAGTTCTTTCTTCTAATGTTAGTTTTTGTTATTCTAGATGTGACATCTTTCTACCTCCCATTCTTCTCTTCGTGAAGAAGTTTCTTAGGAGACTTGTGAACAAGTTATTGGTGAGTTTGTGATGATAAAGGGGATGTATTTGAACTAAAATCTAGTAACTTCCAAGGACTGAGAAAACCACTGCTCCTAAATGGGGCTTGTTTGGTGGGTGCCATCCTAACTCTCACTAAGGCCTGATCTATTTCCCCTAATGAAAATGAGAACTCTGGACAAAAGGACTTTGAGTATATTTTGTTACTAAACTAGCCTAGCCTTAATATGGCTAAACCAGGAAGCAGGCACAATCTATCTTCAGTGCTATGGAAGATGGAGTGCTTAGGTTGTAGAGTCCGGTCTTTCACATGTTTGTTCAGTGGTTAAAAGTTTTGAATTCTGCAGTTAGTAAAAATGGGCTCATATCCTACCTCTGTTACTGATGAGCCATGCAATCATGGACAAATTATTTTAGTGTTCCAAACCTCAGTTTCCTTATTTGCAATGTGGCCAATCAATCATTTTCTCAACGAATATTGAGTGTTTAGTATGTGTCAGATGCTAATCAAGTGCTGAAAGGGCAGCAGTGATCCAAAATACCCGGCGTTGCAGGATTCTCTATCTAGTAGGAAGAGAGGAAATATATAAATAACTAGTTTTGTGTTGGAAGCTGATAAACACCATAGAGAAAAATAAGGATAGTGGATGAGTTTACGCTATACCACCTCATAGGAAATACGCAAATCTTAGTGTATGGTTCAATTTATCCTCAGTCCTTTGTGCTATTACTATAATATATGAAATATCCACATTCCTCTTATATTTCATAACATTTTGCCATAATACTGCCTTTAAATAACTTTATCTTTTAAATGATCATGAGTCTCTAAACTAAATTAAAAGAAAATATTTACACTTTTACATTTCCCTTATATTTACCATTGCTGATGTTTTCCTTCCTTCCTGCACACCCAAATTTCCATATATTATAATTACCCTTCATTTCGAAGAACTTCCTTTAGCATTTGTTACAGTGCAATTCTGCTGGCAATAAATTATTTTTATTCTTGTAAAGGTGTGTTCATTTTGCTTTCATTTTAAAGGGATAGTTTTGTTGAAAATAAAAATCTAGGTTGATTTTTATTCTTTTAGTACTTTGAGGATGTTATCTCATTGTCAACTGCCTTGTCTTTTTAAATTTTTAATTAAAAATCAGTTGTCTTTGTAATGCTATTTCTTTATTTGCAATGTCATTCTTCTCTTTCTCTTTTTAAGCTTTTCTCTTTTCTTTGGCTTTCAGAAGGTTTACTATGGCATGCTATAATGCAGTTTCTTTCTATGTATCCTGAAGTCAATGGAGCTTATTGGATCAGTATTATTTTGTGAACTTCTGGAAAATTTCTTCAAGTATTTTCTTCTGCACTATTCTCTATTTCCTTTTGGAATTCTAGTTACATGTGTGTTAGATTCCCTGGTATAATCTTGTAGATCAATTAAATATTATTAATTTTGTTTAAGTGATTTATCTTGGTGTTTTTTAAATTGGCTAATTTCCACAGATCCATCTCATATTCACTAACTCTCTCTGCCGTCTGCAATATACTTTTAAATCCATCTTACAAAATTTTATTATTTTGTACTTTTTATTTTTAGAATTTTGTTTTCATTCTTTTTAATTTTCTTCTGATTTCCTTTTAAGCAGTTGAAATTACCAGATTTCTCACTTGTTTATTATGAACATAGCTTCTCTTAATTCATACATGAATGTATGTATATTTGTATACATATATGGCATATGTATATGTATACACATACATATATATCATATATATGCATATACATATTTTAAAGTCTGCTAATATCAAAATCTAAAAACCTCTCTGGAATATTTTCTATTAAGCACTTTATTTCTTGAATTGGGTCTCATATCTGTTTCATTTGTCAGTGATTACATGATTGAATCTTGGACAATGTGGCAATATATCATAGAGATTCTGTATTTCATTATCTTTTGATGAGCAGTATTGACTCCAACACAAGCACTGTCTTCCCTGTAATGGGAAGAAGCTGGGATGCCGGCTCAATTCTTTCAGCTTCTACATGCTATTTTTACAGAGGCTCTGGAATCTCTTTTGAATAAACACGTTCAATGACTACTCAATATTAAAAAGTGTATATTCTATTTGGGGGGTTCAAACTTTCTTCAACTTCTTCATTTCTGGTATTTCTCTTCTCTTCAATTTTAAAACCACTTCGTCAGCCCTAAAGTCTGTGATCCCTAAATTCAGCATGTGTGTGCCTTTCCCTAGTCCTGCCTCATGTGGAATACTGGGTACCCTTAGGCCAAAAAAAAAAAAAAAGGCATAATTCCTGGATTTCAAGGGTTAACTTCCCTAAGTCTCCTTCTACATTCGTTGCTCTACACTTTCACATATGTTTTTAAGACATTGTGTCCTGATGTTAAAATTGCTATCTGGCCGGGCGTGGTGGCGCACACCTGTAATCCCTGCACTTTGGGAGGCTGAGACAGGAAAATCGTGAGTTCAAAGCCAGCCTCAGCAATGGCGAGGCGCTAAGCAACTCAGTGAGACCCTGTCTCTACATAAAACACAAAACAGGGCTGGGGATGTGGCTCAGTGGTCAAGTGCCCCTGAGTTCAATCCCCGGTACCAAAAAAAAAAAAAAAAATTGCTATCTGTAGAAGAGAGACAGTCTAGCTAAGTTTTTCTACCATGATCTGAACCAGGAATTCAGTTTTGAACATGTTAGGCTTGGCACATTTATTAAGCATTCATGTGAAAACAATGAACAGTCAGTTAACATACAAGTTTGGCATTCAGAATAGGGATCTGAGCCAGGCCTATCAATTTGGTAGTCATCGGCATATAGATTCTATGCAAAGCTACAGACTGGAGGAGATCACCAAAGGAGTGAGAGCAGACAAAGAAGACAGGTAATGCACAGACGGAGACTTAGGGGTTTCCAAGGTTTAGAGACCTAGGGAAGAGTAGGCAAGGAGACTTCCCTGGAGTGGTAAATGTGGTAAAAGAAAAATCCTGAGATTGTCACAGCCTGGATTCCAAGGGGAAAAAGTCTCACTAGAAGGAAGTGATCAGCTGTGTCAAGTTCTGCTGATAGGGCAAGTAAGATGAGAACTCACCTGATTATTGAATTTAACAGTGTAGAGGTCAAGGATGACCTTGGGAAGGGCAGTTTTAGTAGAGTGCTGGGGGTAAAATCCTGAGTACAGTGAATCATAATAGCAATTGCCTACTCAGAATTATTGTGAGGATTTATGTGACAAATCATAAATTACCTTAATATATAAAAAGCTCATAAAATTAATAAGGAAATAGAGAGTTATTGTTTAATGGGTACAGAGTTTCAGTTTGGGATGATGAAGAAGTTCTGGAGATGGATAATGCTGATGGTTGCACATCAATGTGAATGTGCTTAATGCCGGCAAATTGTATACTTAAAAATGGTTAAAATGGTAAACTTTATGTTACGTGCACTACACCACAATTAAAAAATAAGCAAGTGGCAATTTATTATAAAAATGGGAAAAAAGAAAATACAGGAAAATAGAGACATATGGCTATTAAATATATGAAATGAGTGCTACCTGGCTAATAATTAAACTAATAAACAAATTAAAGAAATATAGATTAAAATGACAAATTATAAAATTATAAATTATAAAATTTAAAATGTATTATAATTATATATTTTATATTTAATAATATTAATTTATTAATATAATTATATTTAATAATATATAAAATTTGAATAGATTAGAATTATAAATTATAAAATTAAAAGTGGTAATTTCACCTGTCATATTGGACACCAAGAGTGTTTGATAATATATTGTGCTGATAAAACGTGGAAGAACAATACTCATTCATTATTGATAAGCTGCAAGAAGGTAAAATGTTTTCAGAGATCAGTATCTTTTTAAATTAGAAACATACAATTGGATATAGTAATTTCATGTGTTGATATATATATAGTTTCACATATATATTTCTATATAATATATTCATATATATATATAAAATGACATATTTACACAGGCACTCCTTGGCACACTGTTTTGAGTAACCATGAGATAGATAAATCAATTATGGTATAAACATGTAGAAGAATTCATGATTTCTATGTAATCATTAAACAGAAGGAGGCAAATTTACCTAATCTGTTAAAAATATAAAAGCAAGGTGCACAACA
>PVHX01003984.1:106789-133697 GCA_004024805.1 Geosciurus inauris
TTCTCTCTCTCTCTCTTTCTTTCTCTCTCTCTCTTTCTTTCTTTCCTTCCTCCCTCCCCCCTCTCTCTCTCTCTCTTTCTTTCTTTCTTTCTTTCTTTCTTTCTTTCTTTCTTTCTTCCTTTCTTGGTACTGGGGATCAAACTCAGTACTTAATCACTGAGCCTTATCCCCAGAACTTACTTTTACTTTAAAAAAATTTTTTTTATTGTTTTAAATTTGGGAAAGACTCTCTCTAAGTTGCTTAGGACCTCACTAAATTGCTGAAGCTGGCTTTGAACTTGCAATCTTGGGAGGTCTCAGCCTCCCAAGTCACTGGGATTACAATCTTGCGCCCTAGCACCTGGCTGTCCTTGGATCTTTTTTGGTTTTTTTTTTGGTACCAGGGATTGAACCCAGGAACGTTTAACCACTGAACCACATCCCCAGCCCTGTTTTATTTTTTTATTTAGAGATAGGGTCTTGCTGAGTTACTTAGGGCCTCACTAAGTTGCTGAGGTTGGCTTTGAACTCGTGATCTTCCTGCCTCAGCCTCCCAAGCGCTGGGATTACAGGTGTGCTGTACCGTGCCCAGCCTGTCCTTGGATCTTAATGGAATATTTAGACATGTTTCTTTCAATGCTTGGAGTTAATTATGATCTATATTATTCTC
The DNA here is from genome assembly GCA_004024805.1 of Geosciurus inauris. Taxonomy (NCBI): domain Eukaryota; kingdom Metazoa; phylum Chordata; class Mammalia; order Rodentia; family Sciuridae; genus Geosciurus; species Geosciurus inauris. Next base: position 107,439 of record PVHX01003984.1, read on the forward strand.
CACACTGGACAAAAAGACTTAGAATGTTTCTGATTCTCTATTTCTTCTTCCTCTCACATGAGCTACTAGTTGGGAGTCAAAATCTAGATTGTTACTGCTGTTTTAAACTTAGCAAGTACACATGCTCCTCAGCATATAAGGGGTTATATCCCAACAAAACACCATGAACTAAAAATATTTAAAGTTGAGCAGCTGGGAGTTTAGCTCAGTGGCAGAGTACTTGCCTAGCATGTGCAAAGCCCTGGATTCCATCCCCAGCACCATGAGAAAAGAAAAGAAAAAAGAGCCAGCGGTGACACATGCCTGTAATCCCAGTGACTGGGGAAGCTGAGGCAGGAGGATTCCAAGTTCAAAGCCAGACTCAGCAAAAGTGAGGTGCTAAACAACTCAGTGAGGCCCTGTCTCCAAATAAAATACAAAATAGGGCTGGAGATGTGCCTCAATGGTTGGGTTCCCCAAATTCAATCCCTGGTACCCCCCCCCCCCGCCAAAAAAAAGGAAAAGGAAAAGAAAAGAAAAAAGAACAGAGAGAGGGAGGCAAAAAGAAAGAAAATATTGCAACTTGAAAACATATTTAGTATACTTACCCTAGCAAACTTCAGAGCTTAGCAACACAGTATTCTAGAGGGTCGATTGTTCCTCCGTGAGACTGCGCGGGTGCCTGGGAGCTTCAGCTGCTGCCGGCATCATGACAGTGTATTATACTGCATATCTCAAGCCTGGGGAAAGTTCAAAATTTCAAATGGAAGTCCAGTTTCTGCTGAAAGAGTATTGATTCTGCACCATGTTAAAGATGAAAACTAGTAAGCTGAACCGATATAAGTCAAACCACTAGAAGTCAGGAAGAGTCTGAACAACTTATTTAGATCTAACACAGTAGTTGCTTTCTGGTTCATCGCTGCTTCTTGTATATCTGATCCTGCTCTTGGAGACAATAAGGCATATAAAATAACGTTTGTTATGTTTTTCCAGTACCTAGCATCTTATCTCCGTTTGTATAATTTGAAAAATCTCTACCCCATCCTCTAAACCTTGTCTACCACAAGACCATTTGAATGTAACAGAGATTCTCTCCCACCAGAGAGAATCAGGTTCGTCACCAGAGGTCAGGTTCCCTCACACCCACAGGGAGGATGGCAAAAATTTGTCTTGATGGAGGTCATAGCAATGCCAACTAGATCTGGTCTCCACAGCGTAGTTTTTTCTAGTGGGAGTAGCCACTCAATATGTTTCTGAGGTATTCCTGCTCATAACTTGTGTCCATAGTCCAATTCATATTATAGAGAATTTCTACAGTATGAATATGGTATAGTTTAATTTTCCATTTTGCTCCTTAGGTACACTGGGTTGCTTCGGGCTTGTTTTGTTTTTTTAATTACAAGAAGAATGCAACTGCTAACACACTTCAAACACTTTCCCTTGTGCTAATGGATGAGGGTTCTCCCCTTGGACACTAAATATCTATCTAATTTCTCAGAAAATTAAATCACAATATTTAGGAGTGGGGTCATAGAACTGATAGAAAATAGATTATCCACATCAGATAAATCTCTGACATTATTACAATAGAATTTTAGACTAATCAACTGAAATGTACCCCAAACACCATCATTCCCTTGAAATGGGGAGGGAACACGTATCCCATATTCATTTTAGCACAGTTCTTTTCTCTTCTCTTTTGGAGGATCCCAGAGGTTTCTGTTGTGATCCTCTGGACCCATCTTTTTCAGTATCCTGAACTGGAGAGAATCTAATGCCCTCATTCAAACTCAAGAATTAATACACCATTGGGAGTTGCCTTTGCTCACTGTAAGAGGCATTTGAGCAGGATAAAAATAATCTTTTAGCACAAATGAAGAAATTTTTAGTAGTTGAATTTTATCACTCATCATCTGGGTAGTCGAAGGGAGAGTGTTTTCCTCCCTCCTGCCCTCACTCCCTTTCTTCCTTCTGTCCTTCCTTCCTTCTTTCTTAAAAATGATGCCATCTCTACACTTGCCTTCTACAAATCAGGCAAGCATTCCAGAGAGCATTGAGAAGCTCAGGGCTCATTTGCATTTCTAATGGAAGAGGGGCAAGATGGTCCAGGAGCTGAATCCTAGTACAAGTTGGGCTTGGGAAAGTGCTTCAGGCAATAGTATTTTTTCAATTCTGTATTGGGAAAAACCTAAAATGTACTTAGCCAAACACTCTGAGCCCTGAGGCACTCAAAGCAAAATGTAATCCATATGTTTCTGATTCATTTCACTCACCTCAAAGGCTCTTCAGAGTGGAGTTTCACTGCTAAGAAGTCTTCGAACTGTTCAACTTTTCTCTTTCTCCACAATAAGAAGAAACCATTTCTGAACCCATTTCCCAAAAGACAGCTCAACATTTAGAACTCATATTTTTGAGGGTCCTGCATGCAAGTGAATATACCCTGCATCTTTTAAAATCCATCCTTTTCTTAAAAACACAAGCACCATAGCAGCCAAATAAAAAGTTGCAAAAGAGGGAAGAATGAGAATGTTAAGGAATACTAATGTTTTAGAGATCCAGAGGTACCTAGGGTTAGAAGAGAGCTGGGATTCTGTAACTTAATATGCTTCAATATCCTACTCATTTCATTGGTGCTCATTATAATCTGCATATATTTTTGTCTTATATGCAAAGAATTTATTTTCCCTGTCCTTTCCTCCCTCCCTCTTTTCTTCCCTTCCTCCCTCCCTTCTTCCTTCCTTTCTTTCTGACACAAAAATTTGACAGTTATGCATCTCAGGCAAAAATAATTTGATGCATTATTAGGGCATGTTACAGATCTTCTCCTTTCCCCTTCTTAATTGGAAAATGTAGTCTTGTATACACAAACGGTAAAGTATAAGGGCATGAATAGAACAGAGGAACTCCTCAAAATCTTTTGACTGTTCAGGGTAGTGAAGAGAAATAGCATAGAAGATACCAGGAAGCCCTGGGATGGAAGCTGAATTTAAACAGGAGTCTGGCAAACGTAGTCAGAAGATCCACACTCTGTGAGTGAGATCGCTGAGTACCAATCCCAGGGCAGAAACTGCTTGCTTTCTGGCTCATATTGTATAATTGGCTATTCATATTGCATCTTACAAAAGTTTCTGCATTTATTATTTGTTTAGCAAAGAATAGCCAGGAGAGAGTGTTCCGCAGTCTATTCTTACATCTGCCTGTGTGACCAGTTTTGATTATTTTGATTAAATTGACATGTTATTTCACACTGCAATTTAGTCAAAAAACTGGTTAATCCTGTCAGCATGCTAGGTTTTTAAACTGAATTGAATTTCAGCTGCATTCCAGCCTGCCAAGTTACCCAAACTAGTTATAACTTAAGTAAAATAGTTATCCTAGTGAGTGCTATCCTTGAATATATTTGAATTGACAAAATTTATATTACTGGCCTGTATCTTCAAGTTACTCAGTTCTAATAATTTTCCATTCTACCTAGAGCCATTATGACATATGGTAAATGAAATGCAATTTTCCACAGTAGTTTATAAAAAAAAAAAGGCTAAAAATAGTTTTCACTTCACCTACAAAACTTTGCTACCACATTTTCCCTTATAAAGAGAAAACTAGTCAATAAAGAATGGAAGGAAAAATACTCCAAAAAACTATGGAGAATAAAAGTCAAAGAGAAACGCTGCAATCCTTTAAATCAAAGCCCAAACCCTGTTCTGGAGTGATCCATTTCTAGCATCGGTTGCTCAATGGAAAGTGGCCGTGAAAGCAACAACTTTGTGCCCAGGTCCCATGCGCTAACCTCACAAAGTGTGTGTGCTTACAGGATGTTTCCAATGAAGTAGAACAAATATTGTTTAAAAGACATATTGTTTTGTCTTATGTAAATTATTTATATATTTACTATGAAACTAGTTGACTATTCCAAGTAAGATTATAACATTGCTTTGCAATATTACTGGAAAATTTTTAAAAATGTGTTTGAGGGTTGCTAGATCTTCATTTAATGGAATGGCACTCTTTTTCTTCCATGTGGTCCGATATAATGTCTGACTAAACTTACTACTTCTTTCCCCATCTAGTACCCACTCCCCTCTCCTTCCTACACTTATCCCAAATACATTTAGCTTACAGAAAGATATCTAAGTTTTGGGGTTATTTTATTTATTTTTTTTTTTGGTACTGGGGATTGAACTCAGGGGCACTCGACCACTGAGCCACATCCCCAGCCCTATTTTGTGTTTTATTTAGAGACAGGGTCTCACTGAGTTGCTTAGTGCCTTACCATTGCTGAGGCTGGCTTTGAACTGGTGATTCTCCTGTCTCAGCCTCCCAAAGTGCTGGGATGACAGGCGTGCACCACCACGCCCAGCTAATATCTAAGTTTTTAATTGAGGAATTCAAAGCCTAGGTGTACCTTCCCAGCCCTGCCTCTGCGGCAGGACCCTGCCTGGCCACTCAGCGTGTTCTCTGGAAATGAGCGGCCTCTGTGCGCCTCAGCACTGGTGTTTTGCTGTCATTCATCTCCCCCATCTGGCCACTTCCTCTCCCCTTTACTCAAATGGGCCTTATAGGTCTAAAAGGCCTTCATGTTCCCATTTACAAAGATGGAAACCTTTTTTTGTCTTTCAAGTCTACATACTTCTCCCTGAACCATTTCAGTATTTTCTGCTGGAGTCCTTTATCTCGTGATGGCAAGTTGTGATTGCTAGATAAGACCCCATACACTTTCACCATTTCCCTCCAACTACACTGAAAATTCATTGAGGAAAAAATCCACATCATACATTTTGGTTAAATACATGGTGACAAACTCCAGCATTTATCATTATCAACATCATCATTAAGTGCTAATGAGTTAGATTTGAATAATGACATTGTTGTATAGAACCAGTTAAAATGAGAGTTTTATTCATATTCATGGTTGCTTTTTTGAAAAAGTTATGACAAATTTACCTCCATTTCATAAAGGAGGAGACTAATGCTCAAAAACTTTTGATATGCCCAATTTCACACAGTTATCAAAGACAAGATTTGAAGTCTGCGTTTTGTGTGTTTGTGTGAAATGGTGACAGGAAGAAAGGTTAAGAACAATCAATATTCATTTTTACTCCAAGACAAATTTGACAGAAAGAATTTTTAAATTACTAAATGAAGCTGTATTTATCTTCCTAGTTGAAAACTAGTATCATTCGCAAAGCACGTGTTCCCTGTTACCAACTCGTTTACACATGATACCACATCAGTCCTTTTAAACTCCTGAAAAGTGAATATCATCACCCCCTCTTTATAGAGCAGGAAAAGAAGGCTCAAAAATTCTAAGTATAGCCGGGCGCAGTGGTGCAAGCCTGTAATCCCAGCACTTAGGGAGGCTGAGACAGGAGAATCCTGAATTGAAAGCCAGCCTCAGCAACAGCGAGGAGCTGAGCAACTCAGCGAGACCCTGTCTCTACATAAAAACACAAAATAGGGCTGGGGATGTGGCTCAGTGGTGGAGCGTCCCTGAGTTCAATCTCCAGTACCGCCCCCCCCCAAAATTCTAAGTAAAAGCTGGGCGCAGTGGTGCACACCTGTAATCCCAGCACTTAGGGAGGCTGAGACAGGAGAATCGCAAGTTCAAAGCTAGTCTCAGCAACAGCGAGGCACTAAGCAATTCAGTGAGACCCTATCTCTAAGTAAAACACAAAATAGGGCCGGAGATGTGGCTTAGTGGTCGAGTACCCCTGAGTTCAATCCCCAGTACCAAAAAAAAAAAAAAAAAATTCTAAGTAAATTGTGTAAAGTCACATAACTGAAAGTGGTAGCTTAGAATATCCTTAGATAGCCTGGATCCAAAGCATATGCTCTTGCTTTAAGATTGTGGTGATTCTTGAAATCATGGGAACAAAAGGAAAAGGGAAAGAATGTCTTATAATGAATTGTGCTGAGTATTTATTTGGAAATAATACACATATTTCTAGTTGGTCTATCATCTATCTCAGTCAAAATCTATTGATTGCATGTTTGTTTGTCATTTCTTACTCTTTAATTTTAATTTACTTATATGCCTGCTTTTTTATGCTATCTATATTCCAAAAAGGATGAATAGGAGTCTTGTGTTTTCAACTACGATGGTTTATAAAGTAGATAATGATAAGTTAAAATTCATTTTGCAGATCCTAGAGCAAACATTAAAATAAAAAGAGAACAAAGAACTACAATTGATTAGCCAATAGCAAAATAAAATCATTAAAAAATCTCAATTAGTTCCCCAAATAGGAAAACAAGAAAGAAACAAAGAACAAATGGAACAAACAATAAACAAATAGTAAAATGTTAGGTTTGAAGTTAAACATATTAGTAACTTTATTAAATGTAAATGTTCTAAATACTCCAACTGAAAGACAGAGATTGCCAGACTGGATAAAAGGGCAAATAACTATATGTGCTCTAAAGGAATCTACTTTATATAAAGATACGATTTAAAAATAAAAATGACAAAAAGCATTTGAGGCAATTATTAATGCTTGCTTTATTTTTTTCTAGCTCCAGTTCACATTCTCTGTGCCTGCCCTGTTTTTCAGTCTTATAGTTAAAGGACGCAAAATAGCACCCAGGCCCTCCACCTAATTATCAACCAATCCACCACTCAACAAAGCCAATGAGGAAAGAACACACTGGCTGTTTGTTGCTGAGTCACCTGAACAGGTGTGGACTTTTAGGGAAGCAAAGAAAGACATACTTACATAAGCATGTTTTGTTTTTAGATGTAAACAAGTGTTTTCAAACATGTACTGATGTTCATTTAGATAAATATGGGCATTTTTATAGGCATAAAAAATTTAAATTCCCCAATATTTTGCTATCCACGAAGAACTATTATCATATTTCAGGCATTTCTTTATGACCAAAATTGAACACTCATATTTTGCAAAAAGGGGATGAGACTCTATTTTTCCACTTTGAAATACACTGTAGATATCTTTTCATGTCAAAATAACTTCTGCAAAAATAACTAGTGACCATAATCTATCCTATGGTATTCTATAATTATCACAATAATAATGGTAGACAACATGTGTTGAACATTGCCTAAGGACTAAACATTGTATTAAGAGTTATTTATTTATTTATTTGGTCAATCTTTGCCAGTATTTAATTATCTGAGTAACATTTTGCCACGACAAAAATCTTTTATCATTAGGCCAAATTTTTAGCTGGGCATGGTGGCACACACCTGTAATCCCAACACTTTGGGAGACTGAGACAGGAAAATTGCAAGTTCAAAGCCAGCCTCAGCAACGGCGAGGCGCTAAGCAACTCAGTGAGATCCTGTCTCTACATAATCCACAAAATCAGGCTGGGGATGTGGCTCAGTGGTCGAGTACCCCTGAGTTCAATCTCCAGTACCAAAAAAAAAAAAAAAGCCAAATTTTCATTTTTAACATAGATATTAAGTTGTTCTTTGGCATTGGCTTGGCATTTTGTTACTCCTAACCATGCTGTGTCTTTATATTCATATTTCACAGGACTACCCAATATAATATTCCATCTTTTGAACATATCCATGACAGTAGGCAACTGTAATAAAAATATTTTTACATATTAATCATATTAATCCAAAATTCAAAGTATTCTGGTTAATGGTTTGAGTGTTACAGCATCACATTTTAGTACCTATTAATCCCCTACTTTATGTCACTAATGTGTGTGTACTTTTTGAGCAATGTTGTGACGAACAGCATTATGGGTGTATTAGTATATTGTATCCTGATCCTGACATGACTTGCCTGATGTCAGGTGTTCTCACTCATTCTTAAGATCTGAACTATGCACCAAGATACTTACTTGGTGTTTAGTATTCAAATAAATCTAATTTGGTGATGTGTTGGTGTGAGTTTCTGTTAGTGTAGGAGTTGATTGTGTACATCTCTTTATAACTAGACATTCAAACATTTACCAGCACACCCTTGGCCTCACTGTTGAATTAATATAGGCATCTCGCATGCAGCACCACACAGTGACTCAATTGGCATAATTCCTAATCAATATAGAGTTGTCCACCAGCCAAACAGTCTGCAACATAGCAGTGTGAATATATAGTGTGGCCCAAGGTCATACAGTCCGTAAGTGGTGGAGTCAGAATTCTAAGCCCAGGTGCTCTGTCTCCACAGCCCATGTTCCTCTGTTTCATCTTGATGTTTCAGAAAAGGCCAGACTCTGGAGACAGACTGCCTGGCTTTATCACTTGACTAGCTATGTGACTATGGATATATTACATCTCTATCCTTAACTTTTCCAATTTGCTCAGAAGGAGCAGGAATAGTACCCATTTCATTGTGATATTTTTGAGAGTTAAAATTGATCAATGAATCCAAAGTACTTAGCACAATGCCTGGTACATAGTAAGTATTCAATAAATATTACCAATATTAATTATATTAATATTTTGTTAAAGTATGCAATGTGATAAATATTTTTACTTATCTAGCATTTATTTCTCTTTTATTTCACAATGTTCTTTTGAGGTTAGGAATGTTTGACAGTTTTGTTCTTTAAAAAGCTTTAACATATACAGCTCAGAAATTTCTTTTTTTTAACTAATATATATTTCAGTGTAAAATTTATACTTCCATTATGGAACAACTATTTATGAGTCCCTTTAGTTGATAAAGTCCCCTTAAAAGCACTAAATGAATTCTTAAGAGCCTGTGGATATCTGGAGAAGTGAATTCCTATTGAAAAATTACCATACCATGACCTGAACACCTTGATTTTGGCAATCGTTAGCAATTTAGCTATTGCCACCTGAACAGACATCATCCTCTTAGGTTCCTTTTATGAGGAAGACTGCTTTGGACAGAATGTTCTAATCACTTGAAGGAACACCCCTTGATAAATGGAAATGCTAACTTTCAGCACAGAATCTCCTTCTACCAAATTTATTTAAAAGGAATTGAATATTTTCTCAAAATTCTCTGGAAACTGATGGTGTGAAAAAAGTTTTGGAGTCCTGATTATCTATAAAACAGACATCAGCAGGCTGAATAGAACAGTGCCTAACTATAGTAACTTCAATACATACGAGCTGAACGAATAACAAATCAACCTGGAGTGAACATTACGATGGACACACACACACACACACACACACACACACACACACCCCTAGAGAGAACTGATGTATATGATATGTACACACAGGCAGAAATGACAACTGATAAAAACCATAAAGTCTAACCTAAATTGTAATGAAGATCACCCCGTAATTCTTGTATTTCATGGGTGGGAACAATGTTTTGATTGATAGCTTTTCATTAAGTAGCTGATACTTTTCTTGAGGTTACCTGGCAGCCCTGACACTGAAAGCAAAGTAAAAGGGACAGTGTCCTGAGAGGGCCTTCATGAGTGGAGGGGAGAAGGTGCCTTCCTGGCAGCCAGTGGTGCCCTTTCATGCAGTCAAACCTGACATCAGTGAGCCAGTCTTCTCAGCTGATGTGATGGATGGCTCAGCTGATACCCAGACTGAATAGAAAGTCTGAGAACAAATCTAACATTTGAATTTTCTTCATTATTTTTGTTTATTTTCTAGAATAAGATTTTGATGGTATTTCCTCTAATACTTTGGTGAAACTTCAGGACAGTTTTCTGTGGAGTTCTGACCACTAAAACCAGTATCTCCCAGTGCAAGCCCATCTCCCCTCTCAGCTCTGCTCCAGGTTGAAAGTGTCAGCCATCTGCAGGGCCCAGGCAGAGCACTGCCAACCAGATGCCAACCAGCTGGAAAGAGTCCCCCAGAGCATGTTTTCTACTAGAAATGAAACAACCCATTGGAATTTTCTACTGGAATCAAACAACGACACATGAACAGGATGAAGTTGTAAGGCAAAGTCTCGTGAAGTGTCACAGGCAGTTAGTCTGACTCACCCAGCCTGACAGAGCTGTCCAGTTGCCCAGATCCCCAGGCTGTGTGCCTCTGCTCACTTTCCTGCTCTATGTTCCTCTCAGGCCAGAGCAAGGGAAGGAAGGAAGCTGGGGTAGGGGGGTGGTTCTGCCACTAGTCCAATCAGGACAGAAGGGACAGACGTTTATGTGTCAAGGAACAGAGGTGGTGGCCCTGCCTCTGCCATCACTGGTGAAATGAAATGGTTGTTTATTTCACCCGTTTCTTCCCCAGTTCCCTGGGCTCACTAAAAAGATAGTAAAACTACATGTTCTGAAAAGCTTTCCAAACTCGATATTTTAACATTTAAAATAAATCCTTCAGTTTATGGGGTGTTTATTGTGTACTACAATGTACTGGAGACTGTGTTAATTTCTTCCTCACACTACAGTATCTCATTTTGTTTTCATGACAGCCCAACCTACTGAAATTATCCTTATGTTATATCAGAGAAAGCTCAAGCTTAGAGAAGCTAGGCACGTTGGTCACGTTTGCAGCTACATAGTAGAGCAAGGATTCATCTCCTAAACCTTTCTAATGCACTTGACAATATCTTAAAGTCCAGTCAAAGTCTCAGGAGGTCCTCCAAACATGCCTCTAAATGACCCTTTTACACTTTTCTGTCCCCCCTCCAGTGACATTAGGAACCCAGTTCTATATCATTTGATGGCAAATACCCGAGCAAAACCAAGAAGCTGATGACTCTTATCTGGTCGTTTCATTTGTTCAAGTAAGGCTTGGTGGAGTCTGGATGTCGGAAACTCATCCATCAGCTCTGGAATCTCTTTCAAAATTTACTCATCTCCTGTCAGGAATGGGCAATGGCTTTACAGCGAAGGGGGAGCTCTGAACCTTTGCCAAATTCTCAAATCCAAATGAAACCCAACTGCTTACAATGAGGATGGGTAATAACTATTCTCTTCTGGTTCTGGCAAAGTCAGCGATGTCATTCCTTCCACTCCTTCAGACTGAACGAATGACAAATTAAAAAGTGAGCCAAACACATACCTAAAAAGGAGGGACTGCTGGAGAGTGATTTCTGATCTAATAGCCTTAGGATTTTCTCTGACATGGGTAAGCCTGAGATAGTCCATTTAGGAGGAAAGCAGTTAAAGGAAATCTGATACAAATCTTCCATTACTGCTAAGGCAGAGGTTTTAGGAGACAGAGTGGGGAAAAAAGGGAGCATATGTGGTTTGGTTTCTGTGGGACTCTGACATGACTCCCAATTCTCTCACTTTATAACTGTGTGACCTTAGGGAAGTTATTTAGCATCTCTGAGCCCTGATTTCCTCACCTTTAAGGCAAGGATATTACTTAACACATAGGTTTGTTGGGATTATGATTAAATAAATTAATTATGTAATGTATCTGATCACACATAATAAGGACTTTTATGTGCTTGCCATTCTAAAATTCCACAAAATTTCAGAATTTGAGAGTCAAGAGGAATGGACAATATTGAGTTTAATTCCTGGTGTTACAGATGTGAAAAGTGAATCCCGGGGATTAAAATTCAGAGTCATACAACTAATTAATAACATTCTAGTCCATTCTATTTGTAGCTATGTTGACATTTTGCAAATCCTGCATTTAAAGATACACTTATCCATCAATCAACACAATTTATGGGGTACCCTGTTGGCACTCAGCTTGTATTAAGAATTGTGAAAGATGGAAAAACAGAAGGAAGGAGAGTCTCAGGCATTATCAGCAATAGGCATTAGGACCCTTCTATGTGAGGTGTTGGGAGCTTTCTGTCCTGGGGATGACAAATTAAGTGTAAGACAGATGTGGTACATGCCATCTAGGGAAGTTACCAGTTAGATGAGAAATCAACATTAATTCATATAGAACAAATAGAAAATCATGCAAAGTGACTCATGGGAATTCAATAGCATATTTTAGATGTGGAAATAGGAGAAGAAACTAAAATCCTGGAGGGGACAATAAAGGCTTCCTGGAGTTGCTTAGCCCTGCAGGAAGAGATCCAGATGGAAAAAAGTAGCTTTTAGCCACTTCTCAGCTGGGTGGTCACTTCACTTGCAGCTTTGGTTGCCTCATATGTAAGAGGAGATGAATTAGCTCCTACATCATAAGTCGTTGTGAGGATTACACAAGATGATAAAAATAATGCATTTATCCCAGTACTTGTATTAACAAAGGTTAATACTGAGCACATACTCAGAGATGAATACATTGAATTTTAGGCTCAGAATCTACTGTGAGGCAGTTACCCTTCTTCATTTCACAGTGACAAACCTGAGTTAAGTGCCTTGTTGTTACACAGCTGGAACAGGACAGAACATGGACTTAATGTCGGGGATTTTAATTCCTTAGCCACTGTAGCCATATGATTAGCCATATAATAAAGCCACTTAGCCACTATCCTGTATAATTCCTTTGTCTGATTTTAAAATCAATTCCTCATCCAACGAATATTTACTGAACATCTGTTATAGGCAAAATGATAGGAAATATTCTTTATTGGAAGAGTCAGGGGCGCCCGAAGAGCTCCTGTGCCTCTGGATGGTGACTGCTGAGCACCTGCTTTGCTCCACTGGCCTTTCCCTCAGCTGTCACCATCTGCCACTGCAACCCTGTGACCTGCCTAGGAGAATATTGTCAAGACAGAGGCTATGACTGAGACCATTTTCACCTCCCACAAAAGACAAAGAAACCCAGCCCATGTTAAGCTCTTGGGAAACTTCAGCTCAGCCAAAGATTGCCGTCCAGCTGAGAATTCTTAGACACCCTCTTCAACTGGACCTTTGGAACTCTTATTCCATGCAGCTCTACCCATTGTCCAATCTGTGGAATGGAGTTGGGAATGAACACAGCCTCCCACATTCATCCCCGAGTTTTCCATGCCTGCTTCTCTCTCCAGACCCAGCTCCCACGTCAGCTGCCTCTGCTAGAAGTTGTGTGTGCTCTATTGCCCTGTGCACTACACAGGCTGCAGGGCAGGGGCCTCCTTGCCTGTCATTGCTGCCCCCAAGCACCACTCCACTCGAAAAATGCTCTTTTGGTTTTTTGCTTAAACTGCATAAATTTATTGTCTCATAGTTCTCCTTTTAAGGAATTAATTTATACATTGACAAATAATAATTGCATATGTGTGGTCCACAATATGTTTTGAGATATCTATACATGGAGAAATGGCTAATTTAAGTTAACATTCATTATCTTACATACTTATCTTTTATTATGGTGAAAAACTTAGAATCTACTCTCATCAGTTTCCACTTATACATTATTATTAACTATACTCTCCAAGTTGTACAATAGATCTATTGGATTTATTTCTCCTAACTGAAATTTTATATCCTGGGACCAAAATCTCCACAAACCCCCTCTACTTCCTCAGTCCCTGATGACCACCTTTCTACTCTGTACTGCTAAGAGGTCAACTTTTTTAGATTCCACAAGTAAATGAGATCAAGCAATATTATCAATGTATTTAATGCTCTTAAATGCATGGCATCAGATGCCACCACCTTTTCATTGCGATGACTTCCTGACTGAGCCCCAGGTGTAGCACATTTTCTCTTCACTTCTGGAATCACTGTGACATGCTGGTGACCTCAGTATCTGGTATCTATTCAAAAACCTATTCCCTTCATCAAATCCTAGAACTTATAATTTCAAATAACCTAAGAAAGTTCCATTCCAAACATCCTGCTATCATATCACCGCCTATGGCCTTTTTAGCTCAGTTCCTCTGGTATGCCCCTTCTAAACATTGTTTACTGCCCTGTGCCTCTAATCTATCATCTAAAACTCTTCTTCATTGTCCATTATTTCTCTCATGTCCTTGTCCAACTCACTCACCTCCTTGCAATGCTCTCATCTAGCCTTTACTCCTTTTTCCTTTTAGTTGCTACATGAGAAATCCTCAACTCTGGTTAAATTCAGCTTTTCCACTCCATATCTGCACCTGAGAAACTTAACATGGCTGAAAAAGAAATAGGCCGACTGGTTGCACCTTAAATGTATATCCAAAAATCTTGTACATTTCCCTAGCCCATTCACTCTTGCTCTTTCCTAAATAACTTTTTTATACTTTTCCTAATTTCCTTATACCTCCATCCCTTCACCACATCCCTAGGCTTAGCTGATGACCTCACCTCTTATACCAGTGAGAGAGGCTTTCAATCAAAGAGAACTTCTATCTTCCCAAGCTTTTAAGTCCTGACACTCCACTCAGCCCCAGATCTCATGTCCATGTGTCAGCTCAAAGATACTGCTTTGGCAATTACCTATTCTCTCCCAAACATAAAATCTCCTCTATCCTGGATTATTTTCACAGGCAAACAAATGTTGTTCCACATTTGCTATCTTCAGCCCAACAAAATCTCATCCAGTCCAAATTCCCTCCACTTATAGCATTTTTTTTACTTTATTTTTTTTCTCAAAAGTTGCATTTTAATACATGTTATCAAACATAACAGAAAAAAACAAATTTTCAGAAGCTGTACACACTATTCACTGAAAACATTTGTTGAAGCAAATAGAAAAAAAATTGTTACAATCATAATTTTTCTAACTTTGCATAAAATTATAAGCAGATTACATTCTTCATATTAAACATCTTTATATACACTTTCAATGAATAGTATATATATATGTATATATATATTTATATATATTTTTTATCAACCATCTTTACTTATAGCATTTTTTAATAGCTGAACTCTGGGAATGTGCTCTGTAATCACGTCTCTTCTCCATCGCCTCCCACTCTGTCAGGCCTTTGTCCCTACCCGCCTCTGCACTCCTCTTGTCAGGCCCTGATGTTCAAGTCTGGTGGTTAATTCTCGGTGCTCTCACCATTTTCTTGAAGTGTTCTTAAGGATTTTCCTTGTTGAGACATTCTGAGATATCCACTCCTCTTTTTTTCCTCCTATCTAGCCACTTGTCCCTCCTTTTTTGCTATCCTCCCCTTCTCTTCCTGACTTATAAAGGTTAATGTGTTCTAGAGCTGACACTTTAGGCTTCTTTCCTCTACACCCTCTCCCTAGGTGCTCTCATCTGGTCACCTCGTTTTTCAGTGCCATCATTTAAACATATTAATGACTTCCAACTGCATAGATTGCGGCTTCAGCGACTCCACGTCCCAGACTTCTATATACAACAGGCTACCTAACACCTTCAGCTGATTGTCTGATTACCATTATAGACTTAACATATGGAATCTAGTCTCCTGATCTGCTAAACTCTAGCCTCCTTCTCCCTCAGTCTTTTCCAACTCAGCCATTGGTACCACTAGTGCCCTAGTTGCTCAGGATGAAAGCCTCAGAAACATCCTTAATACTTCTCTTCTCTTTTACATTCTGGCACTCAACCTAAAAATACGGCCTGCTGGTAACTCTTGTGGTTCTATTTTCAAAAATAATTCCTAAATTCAGATTCTGTTTCTAGATTTTTGGTCTTATTTTTAAGTTTAAGAATTCTTAAAGATAAGAATTCAGAAAGATAATCATAGCTCTGAGGACATTGTTCCTTGGGAGTACTTAAAAACAAATACTGGAGAATCTGAGTTTTAGTTCTTAAAGCCTGAACCTCCATGTGAAGAGACTCATAAAAAGCCTCCTTCCATCAAGCCAAAGCCACCAAGAGTTACATCATTAATGAAAGGAAAATCTAAAAGTAAACCCACACCACCTCTGAACCTCAACCAACTTTAAGTTGCACTGATACTGAACAGTGAAAGATGAACAAATATCCCAGTAAGCTGTCATGATGATTCATCCATAAAATTCACTTGCAGTCCAGATTCACAATACATGGGTGATTCAAACAAAAAAAAAAATTTGTGTGGTACTGAGAATCAAACCCAGAGCCTCTATCCTGAGATATATTCCCAGTCTTTTTTATTATTTATTTTGAGACAGAGTCTCACTAAGTTCCAGGCTGGCCTTGAACTTGCAATTCTCCTGCCTCAGTCTCCTGAATAGCTGGGATTACAAGCATGTGCCACCATACCTGGGTTAATTTGAGAGGGTACACAGGTGATAGGTACCCCAGGTACTTGGACGAGATGAATGTAAATTATGGATCAACTGATATTTATAATGTCCTAAGCCTCAAAGTTGACTCATAAAGAATTTTCTAAGAAAAATAATCATACAGAGGCTAAACACAAATCAAAGGGAAAGAAAACACTATAAACATGAGCAATCAGGAACAACAGCCAATAGAAGCAGACCCACAGAGAATTTGAAAATTAGGATTACTACACACAAAGCTGATATATTCATGGTTACTGTATTATGTGTTGCATGGTAGAGATAGATGTGTGTGTGTTTCTGTACATATATAATACATAATATATTTATTTCCTTAAACAAGACATGTTAAAGAATGGTCAAGTAGATGTTTGAAACCACAACATTCTGGATCTACAAATAAAAGTATAATCAATACAAATAAATGTTCAATTTAATTGTTAAGTATCAAATTAAAACAAAATAGCGAACTGAACTTTATGTTAAAAGAAATAATTCAGAATGTCGCATAGAAAGACAAACAGAAAATATGAAATTAAGTATAAATAAAACAAAAGATCATGTGAGAATGTCTAATACCCAACTAAATAAATTCTAGAAATAAAGGTAACAGGAAATTAGAAAGAAACATCATAGAAAAATAAATAGTTGAGAGATTTCCAGAAGTGATTAAAAAACATCAGTCCATAGTTTGAAGACATCTAATCAATCCCAAGCAGCATAAAAAAAAATAACCCTATGCTTTGACACAGCAATGTGAAATGTAAAAAATAAACAAAACAAATAGGAGCAACAACAACAGCAAATCACATAGATAAGATTTTAACAGTAGCTAGAGAAAAAGATGGATTACCCTCAAAGAGCAAGAGTGACACTAATAGCTAATTTTTCAATAAGCAATGGAAGGTAGAAAACCATGAAAAAAAACAAACCCATATTTACCATGTTAAGAAAAAGAACCTTGATCTTTAACTTAATACCCAATGAAAATATCTCTCACAATTTAGGACAAAATGAAGATATTTGAGACATTAGAAAACTGAAATATTTCACCACCATCAGACAAAAGAAATGTTAAAGGATGAGGTAGAGGATTCCAGATAGAGTTCTGTGTGGTATGATGGCATGAAAAGGAAGTACATGGTGAATAGGTACCATGTCTAAACATGTTTATGTAGCAGAGACTACTCTGTGCTTGTTTACTTTCCCTTCTAGCAGGCAGTGAAGCTACATTTCTCATGGTGCCTTGTAACTGCCTTTGGCCATCATGGTTTGAGCAAAGTAATATGGATACTATCCGGAATCAAGATATAAAGATGTAAGTATACCTTCTCCCATACTCTTTCCCTATTTGCTGGCTTAGTGAAGAGTGTTCCAAGAACTAAAGGGAAGGTAGAGCCGTAGAATGCAAAGAGCCTGAATCTCTGAATGACCATATACAAAGTTACCAGAAATATCCCCCATTAAACTGGAACATGAGAAAGGAATAAATTTTTGTAGCAATTCTACAGATTCCAGAATTTACTTGTTCTAACTACTAGCATTATTTAACTAATAAATTTACTGAAGCATTAAAGAGACAAAACTGAATAGAACACACTATAGCAATAGTATAAATACTGGAGAAAAGATGTGGGTAGATACAGAGTTTAACTCTAAGTTGTTTTTTTTCCTTATTTGAAGATAAGATAAAGGTATAAATTTTAGCCTTCATTACATTACATATACATAATCTCTTATTACATTACATATACATAATCTTCATTACATTACATATACATAATCTCTCAGGTCACCACTAAAAATAGAAACATGGAACATAAATTCTAAAACAGTAAAATAGTAGTGGGAAAAGTTGAATAAGAAAAAATAACTAATGGGAAGCAAAGACATATAAAAGAGTCAAATAAAAAGCATAAAACAAGGTGGTAAGAATAATGTACATATACAGGCAATTACAGTAAATATAAATAAACTAAATGTTCCAAATAAAAGAGTAAAAAATAAGAACAAATTTTTAAAAACAAATTATGTGTTTTTATAAGATATATACTTATAACATATTAATGTATAATGGTTGAAATTAAAAGGATAAAAAATATGACATATCAGGCAAATTCTAACCAAAGACAATGGGTTTAACTACACTAAAATCAAATCGAATAGATCCAAATTCAAAATAAACACAAATGCTAAAGGTAAAGAAAAAATTTTCATGTGATAAATAGCTCTATTAACCAGAAAGATATAAGACTTGGGAATTTACATGTATTTATATAAAACAGAAGTTTGATGGAATTGCCAGGAAAAAAGGAAAATTCTGTAATTATAGTAGGGGTAACTGATAGGAATAGCAACAACAAAATCAGTAAAACTAAAGAAAATTTGGACAAAATGATCAACAAACTTGATCTAATTGAAAAACATCAAATGCAGCATCTAACAACTGTAAAATGTATATTCTTTAAAGGTGGGTTGAACATTAAAAACTTACTGCAGAATAAACCAAAAAGCCTACCTTAACAAATTTAAAGTATTAAAATCATGCAGAGAGAGTAGAAGAAAAGAAATAAGGATAAAAATAAAAATGAAAAAGTACATATAACAGAACATAACAACAAATCTAAATTTATTATTTTAAAAAGTTATTACAGTTTTAAATTCTTTAAAACTGGTAAGTTTGATCAAAATTCTAAAAACAAGTGAAGGCAAAATCAATCATTATCCATAATGAAATGTAATATGAAATGTTACAGATGTTAGGTAGATAGTAAGATAATAATTATCTTATTATCATTAATAGATATTGTGAATAAATTGATTAACATAGAGAAATTACTAGAAAGATGTAACACTAAAATGAATTCAAGGTTAATAACACTTGATACCCATAAGTAAAAGAGATAAAATCATCCCTCCTATTAGGCCTAATAGTCACTATAATCACTCCTATTCAACATATTACTAGAAGTAGTAGCAAGAACAATCAGACAAGAAAAATAAATAAATAAAAGATATCCAAATCAGAAAAGAAGTAAAATTTTATCTATTTGTAGATGACATGATTTTATATGTAGAGAACTCAAAATATTCTACAAAATATCAGTACTGTTATAACTAATAAATAAGTTAAGAAAAGTTATAGGATATAAAATCCATATGCATTTTGCATGCAATTAACAACCTAGCTTAGAATGAAATCAAGAAAACAATCATTTGTGAGAGCATAAAAATTATTTACCTATGTTTATCCAAGAAAGTAAAATAGTTCTACACTAAAAACTATATAACACTGATGAAAGAAACTGAAGACATTAACAAGTGAAAAGATATCCCACATTAATGGTCTGGAAGAATTAACATGTTTAAATGTCCACACTACCCAAAGCAATATAGATTCAATACAATGCATTTTAAAATTCCAAATACATTTGTTACAGAATTAGAAAATATAATCCCATCATTCATATGGAGGTGAACACGTACACACACAACTAAATAGCCACAGCAATACCGAGAAAGAAAAACAAAGTTAGAAGCATCTCACTTACTTCAAAATTATATTACAAAGCTATAGCAATCAAAACAGTATAATACTGGCATAGAAAGAGAAACACAGATTAGTGGAATGGAACTGAAAGCCCAGAAAGAAATCCACACATAAAATCACTGACTTTACCCAAGGGCACTGAAGGGATACAATGAGGAGAGGATAATCTCCTTAATAAATGATGCTGGGAAAACTAGATATTCACATGCAAAAGGATGAAACTGGACCCTTATTGTATACTATACAAAAAATCCAACTCAATTTTCTAAAAAACTTCAATGTAACACCTAAACTCATGAAACTTCCAGAAGAGAACATAGGGGGAAAGCTCCTTGACATTGGCCTTGACAATGATGTTTTGGATATTACATAGAAAGCTCAAGCTACAAAAGCAAATATAAATAAATACATCAAACTATAAAGCTCTGCATAGCAAAGGACATAGTTAACAAAATGAAAAGACAACCTAAAAACTGGGAAAAATTATTTGTAAACCACATATCTGATAAGGGGTTATACCCCAAATTTATAAATAACTCAATATTTAATAGCAGAAAAACAAATAGTTTAATTAAAAATTGCCAAAAGACCTAAACATACATGTTTCCAAAGTCAGAAAAATTGCCACCAGATGTATGAAAAGGAGTTCAACAGCACTGATCATCAGGGAACTATAAATTAAAACCTTTACAATATGTAATCTCACATCCATTAGGATGGCTATTATCAAAAACACAAGAGATAAAATATATTGATGATAGCATGAACAAGAGGAAACCCTCATACACTCTTGCTGGGAATGTAGTTTGACGTAGCCATTGTGGAAAAACAGTATGAGGGTTCTAACAGAAAACAAAAATAGAACTACTATATGACTCAGCAATCCTTCTTCTGGGTACGTACCCAAAGGAGATGAAATCACCACCTTGTAAAGGTAGCCGGACTCCTGTGTTCACTGCAGCATTATTCACAACAGCTAAGATATGGGAACAGCTTACATGTCCATTGAAGATGAATGGATACGGGAAATGTAATCTATGTATACAATAGAATATCATTCAGCCTTAAACATGGATAGGTTTGGAGAACATTATGCTAACTGAAATAAACCAGACAAAAATTTTACAGGATTTCACTTAAATATGGAATTTAAAACAAAAAAATAAAAACAAAGTCAAATACAGAAAAAATAAAACAGTAGTTACCAGGGCAGGAATTGGTGGAAGAAATGGAGAGATGTAGACATGGGCCAAAGGATACAAAGTAACAGACATGTAGGATGAACAAGTCTAGAGATTAATGTACAGCATGAAGAGTATAGTTAATAACACTGCACTGCATTAGGGATTTCTGTTAAATAAGTAGATTTTAGATGTTTTGTCAAATAAGGTATGTGAGATGATAGATACATCAATCTGCTTCACTATAGTAATCATTCTACCATCTATAAGTTTCCCATACATCACTATAAATCTCAAATAAATGCAACTAAGTTTATTTTCTTTTAAAGTAAAGCAGAAGTCAAGGCCCAATTTCTTCACTGGTAAGATTTAAAGACATTCAAAGAAAAGATAATTTCAATTTTACACTGTCTCTTCTAAATAACAGAAAAGAGAGGGGATAGTCCCATCTTTTATTGAATGAGACTGCCAAAACATTGCTACCAAGCTTGCCAAGGGCAATTCAAGGAAAGAAAATTGCAGGGCATCTCATTCATAAACATTGATGCAAAAGCTCTAAGCAAAATTAGCCAACCAAATCAAGAAATGTTATAGAAATGAGAATGCATCATGATCAAGTAGGATTTATTTCAGTAATGCAAGACTGACTTATATTAGAGAAAAAATTAAATTCATGTAATCACCATATTAACAGACTAAAGAGGAGAGGAACATATGCTCATCTCAAAAGAGAGGAAGAAGAGACAATATTTGATATGATTCAACATTCATTTATGATTTAAAATATTATCGAGTCCTTAGATACATTTGTAAGCTATTGACACAATAATACAGTTTAACAAAACGCCAGCTCAGAGAATGGTTGGCTAAGCTCCACAGGGTCCAGTAGGCCTGGCTTCAAATTTCAAGTCAAGACTGTCCCTATTTAGCTTTGAGGGACATGTTGTCAAGGTGATAAAAGAAGTACCAAGAGTCAGTAGATACACAGGAGGCCTCTCAAGGCCTAAGCTTGGAATTGGCACAGTGTCATTTCCATGGACATCCTATTGTTCGAAGTAGTCCATAGCCAAGCTTGGTGTCAATGAGGTGGGGAAATAATGCCATCTCCAGTGGAAGAGTTGCAATATTACATGACAAAAGTTGTGGACACAGAAAAGGTAAAAAATAGGGATGGTAATACAACTTATAACTTAGAAAGGAATTTCCTTTAACTGATATTGTATAAAATAAGCAAAAATCTACAGCAAACAACACACATAATTATGACATGATATTTGCATAGTTTCTCTGTGAGACAGGGAAAATATAATGTCTCCATTACCACTTTATTTGACATTTTTATTGGACACCAGGGATCTTAGCTAGAGAATAAAAAAAAACTAAAAGCATAATGATTGGTGAGGAAGAAATAAAGTTGTTTTTGTTGTTGTAGATTATAGGATTTTATATTCTAAAAATCCCAAAGAACCTACAGATAAATTACTTGAATTAATAAAAGAGTACAGTGAGTTTACTGGATAATATGTATGTATATATGTGTATATATACACACATATACTTATATTTATATATACAAATAATATATATTATATATTATTATTAATATATATTAATGTAGATGTGTGTGTGTATATATATATACAAAAATCATTTTCTAGCAGTGTATATAATAGCAACAAATAAATTTTTAAATGATACATTTATGCCTCAGCAGTATAGAGTACTTAGGAATGTATACTGAAAAATGTTCAAGACCATTCAGATAAAAATATAAAACTTGGGGGCTGGGATTGTAGCTCAGCAGTAGAGCACTTGCCTCACATGCGTGAGGCCCTGGGTTCGATCCTCAGCACCACATACAAAGCAATAAAATAAAGACATTGTGTCCATCTACAACTAAAAAAAAAAAAATTAAAAAAAAATATAAAACTTTATTGAATAATATTAAAGACATAAATAGAGAAATATATGATCTTTAGGGATTGGAATATTTCATATGGCAAAGATATCGCTGCTCTCCCAAACTGTCAATGTATCCCAATCAAATTCAGACAGGATTTTGAGTTGAATTTGAAAGTTGATACCAAAATGTATGTGATTGGGAACTATGTATCCTAGATGCATGAAGAGAGTGTACCCCAGGGAATCAGAATAGTTGATTTTCCTAACTGATGTTCAGACAGAGAGCAAAATAAAAGGTGCCTTTGAATATATCTATAAATTCATATGGAAATGAGGCAGTAGGTTCTTTATGGTTGTGGGGAAAAAGAGGAGGTAGTGGAAACAAGAGGCTGAGAATAAATTTCCAGAAACTGTTGACAACAAACTGGACTGAAGTCATGAATCATAACTGTTGGAGTTTGAACCAAGAGGTAAGATAAGAAAGAGGCAACTTATTGAAGATTAAGGTTATATTCTGGGCCGGTGTTTATGCCATAGGTCAAGGTAATTTGATTTATTTTAGACATTTTGATGAATATACTTTAATGAACATTGAACTATGAACAGCATAGGAACAGTATAATACTATATATCTTTGCATTAAACTTGACTGTTTTAATTAGAAGCCGTACTTAAGTAAGAAAATGCACAGATGCTTGTATTAGCGCTAAGTCACTTGCTCTAAACCTTGAATGACTTTAGGAAAAAGTGAAGAGATTTAACATTTCCTGAAGTCCAGACCACACTAGACCAATCAAGTGGAACCCCTGGAGTGGGGTGAGGGCACAAATATTTTAAAGTTTCCCCCAGGCTTCTAAGGTACATTCAACATGGAGAACCTCTGTCCTAGGTAAAACCAAGCCTTCAGTGTCAGTGGATAACCAGAAAAAGTTATAGAGGCCTCTCCATACCAATTATACCAGAATCTCTGGGTGTGGATCTGGGCATGGTCACCATTTCAGAGCTCTTCAGTTGATGCTGGAGCACTGCCAGGGTGGAGGACCACTGGTTTGAAGACTTCTACTTAACATAACCACCATTACACTCAGTACTGCTGATATCTACCAGTGATTTTCTGTAGCAGTGACTCAATTCTCAGATATGTGACTAGCTCTACATGGTCAACTGGTTAAGTATAACTAAGGAAAATTTATCCAACACTTATTGAATACTTATTGGAGACAAAAATAGTATTTGTCTTCAGGTGGAAAAAAATCCCAAATACATATTCTGTATTTTGGTAAATTGTGGGTGGTCCCAGCAACTACCAAAATCTGTGCAAGACTCTAACAACAGTAAGAATGATTTATTAAAATACTATGTATGTATATATCTTTTCTCCAAACCCCCAAATACAGCCCAGTCATGTGAACCATATAGCACCTCTCCCATTCTCACAGCTTGGGGAGAGGGGAGAGCGTAGGGTGGTGATAATAAAAGACAACATCACACCAAATATTATAATAGTCCTGCCAGCTCTGTCGTACCTGAGAAGTGTAGTTCACACTCACAAGAGTGGTGTAGCAAGTTACGCTGCTCTGGCACTTCCTTGGCAGGCATGTAACTCCTAAATGACTTAGCAAAATCAGGAGGAAGCTTGGAAGGCCAGCACTCTCTTTTGCACTGGAATCATCTGAGGACCCCACGGACACCATGGCTTTGAGTGGTCTTTCCCTGCATTCCCCTTCACCAGACACCAATTCACAGGGAGATCCCAACCCCCAACAACAAAAGCACAAAGGATCCTCTGTTAAGGAACCCCATGTCCTAAATGCCTGTGTTTCTACTTTTTAAAGTTCTTTTGTAGCAATTATCTCATGCAAGATAGATGGTTATTGTGTTGAGTTTTTGTGTGTGAGTGAGGAGAGATGCAGAAATTTTGGTGAGGAAGTAAGTGGCTGAGGATCATGTCACTGGCAGGAACAGAGCAGGGATCTACACCTAAGTCTTTCCTTCCAGAATCTATGCTGTCTCCCTCTGTTGTAACAGGAATATTCAACATCAGTATGATGCCTTGTGATATTCAAAGCACATTCCTGATTACTAACAGAGACAGAACAAGAAAAGTACCATGCTTAGCAAAGAACAGGCACTCAATGCATGAACTTGCTTCTTCTTTAAAATACAGTGCATATATGTATCTTTTCCATCCATGTACCATTCACTGTCCTCCTTCCCTAAAAGGATCTGAGCAGGTCATAACCTTCACTAATCTCAGGCCCTAATAGACTGATCAGGACTGGCCTTCACATTGGGGCCCCTGTCCTGAGTCCTGTGAGTAAAAGATCACAACATAAGATTGAGCAGCACATGACCTCAGGCTTCATAGGTCAAAGGGAGAATGCTAAACAACTGTGCACATCAGAAAGACCACAGGCTCTGATCTGGAAGGAAGGTCTGAGCACCTAAATCTCAATTCTACATCAAGTTTCCACAGTGGTGTTCATCCTCACTTTGAACAGATTTTTTTTTTATAATCATTGCAGATTGGTACAGGGCTTTGGCTACTATGATGTTATTTTTCTAAAGACCCAAGAATAGTTATATCTTCCTAATAATCATTCTTCCTCATTGTCTCCATCCTCCACCTTCATCTGATGGTATTGTACACACAGGTCATAAGAGCAGAAAGAGAATGAAAGTGCCAGTTTATCAATATCAGAGTCCAACAAAAATACTGATAAACACCTGTTATAGCATGTGGCTTAGGCTTGAGGTTACAGTGGACACCCAACTACCACACTCCCATCTCTGTGCCCGCTTCTCCATCTCTAAACTATAGGGCCAGCGAGCTTCACATGAGGCTATAAAGAGGGAGAGAGATGGCCAGGTTAGGGTCATTTATCTACCCGTGGAAACAATGGAAAGAAAGAGGAGGGCAAGATGTTCTGGCCCTTAACAATTCAACCACAGGGAGAAAGGTATGTGCAAGAGCAAGAGGAGAGGAAAGCCCTGCCCTTGCCATTGAAGGGCCAGTAGCCATGTTTGCTGGCAAAACGTGGCCAGGTGAATGGTCTGCAGAGTGACCTTACCAACTCTCTTCCTGGTTGGGGAGGGCCTGAACTTGCTAGGAAGATTGGAAGGAGTATCCTCATCCAACAACAGATTCAGGTTCAGGTTTCTTCCTTCTTTTGTTCTAAAAGCTCATGCTGACAGATTTGGTAAAGCGTAAGTCTCAACAACAAGAACAACAAACTAACATTAAAATTACCATCTAAGTAAACTGTATGTATCAGATGGTCTACAATCACATTGCCCATATTCTGAACAGGTTATTGGCCACAAAACAATAATTCCATGCCACTCTCAATTTCCCTTGTTGTACATAGTAAAAAATTCTCTCTGGGTTTCCAAGTTTCCAGATAAGCTTGGCCATTCTCTTTCATTCAGCAGTCCTAAGCCCAAAGGCCACTGTTAACAAAGTTGAAAAGGAAGGTTTGTCTTTGGTGCCTTGGTTTCTGCTGGCAATGTTCTTTTTTTTTTTTTTTTAATTTTAATTTTTATTTATTTTTCTCAAAAGTTGCATTTAAATACATGTTATCAAACATAACAGAAAACAAACAAATTTTCAGAAGCTGTACACACTATTCACTGAAAATATTTGTTGAGGCAAATAGAAAAAAAATTATTACAATCATAATTTTTCTAACTTTGCACAAAATTATAAGCAGATTACATTCTTCATATTAA